>CACRXK020000897.1:12511-64778 GCA_902702795.2 Paramuricea clavata
TTTGACAACTTGCCTTCTCCTGGGAAGCTTTTGTTAAATCCATATATTAATGAGAATCCCTAGTAAGAAAAAAATATATAAGGTTGATATATAACAGCAGCAAATTATTGATTGATGTTTGTGATGTTACTCTGAGTGTGCATCCACACCGGGCAAGCTGAAAAGTTAGTTTGGCCACGGTGGGAATCGAACCTGCGGCCTTCGGGATACTAGCCATTCAATGCTCTGCCAACTGAGTTACATGGTCAAGTCTGTTCGAGTTGATGATATTTCGGAACTGAGTCTAGTTCCTTCGATATCAGTGTACAGGGGTATTCAATGATACGATTATTTTGTGTGTGTTGGTGTCATGTACTCAGGTGAATATATTATGTTTGTGATGTTACTCTCACCAGTAGCGTAGCCAGCCCGACTATTTGGTCCCGCTATGCAAATATTTTCATGTTCATTGACTGTGAAAACAATAAATTTCTAGAGAAATGAATAATGATGATAATTTTGAATTTGCATAGCGGGACTAAATTGTCGGGCTGGCTATGCCACTGACTCTCACTGAGTGTGCATCCACACTGGGCAAGCTGAAAAGTTAGCTCGGCCACGGTCACAGGTTCGATTCCCACTGTGGCCAAGCTAACTTGCCCGGTGTGGATGCACACTCACAGTAACATCACAAACATCATATATTCACCTGAGTACATAACACCAAGTAACACACACAAAATAAAAATTATTGATTGATTGACAATGAATTTGCCATTTTTGGTTGTTTGCATACATACAAAGCAAGAAATACAAAATTCAAATGCTTTTACTCATTTAATGTAAGCATGCAATTGAACTAACATCATCCAAATGAATACAACTTTTCTGGTAAAGGGTGTTTAAAATAGAGGTGCATAATTGACCCAAAATTCATTGTCCCAAAATCTTGCTAATGCCAAGCTAGGATTTTCCATATAAATTATATACATTCACCCACGATTTGGCACGGTATTACCCCTGGGCCCAGCTGGGTAAAAAGATCTCTGTGATTGTTTTTGTCAGTTTATACATTTCGAGACTGTCTGCAAAAGTATGAGTGATTGATCACTTGTTGGTTCACTTTATTGGGAAATGTGCTTGTACTATATAACTCAGTCTGGGTGATTTGTTTTGGCAAGCCTGCCCATCTAAAGAGGCTCATGTAACCAGACATTCATCCAGGGAAAGCGACCTATAGCCAGGTTACCTGGTTGGCTCGCCTCTATATAAGCAGCCCCATACACATGTTTTAGACTAACTGATAGCCGATAGGAGGGCCATAGCAAGCACATGCCATACACTGGGTAATATTAGATGGGCTATTGCAATGCTGTCAAATGTGACTGCATTTCAAACAGATCACATATATATTAATTAAAGTATACATATTTAACACGAAATAAAACATACATGTATATCACACAAATAAAGTCCCGTTTACACGAGCAAATTTTATTTGACAAATTTCATATGTCAGAGATATTTTGCTCGTGTAGATGATAAATTTGTGACAAATTTATTTGAACAACAAATGCTTTTGATGAAATGAAATTTGTCAAATAAAATTTGCTCGTGTAAACGGGGCTAACAACACAAATAAGTAGAGACTGTAGATTAGACTTATGGACTTCTGCTAATACAAATTAATCGAAAATTAAAACTGAACGTCTAGATCGGCAAATCGGCGGCGAAGCGACTAAAATACAGGCTTTCGTCTTCGATTTAAAAATATAACTATACAGTATATCAAGTAACTTTCCGCACACAAATAAATAAATACACAATAAACATACCTTTGAAAACAAATTCCATGTATCTTATTAGGTCTTTGCAACTTTATAAGTAGAAAATTTGAATAAATATCATTCCCCTTTGAATGTTTGCTCTCGAAGGATTGAACTTGGCGCTTGGTCTTTGTGTGAACCAGATCGAATTACTACAACACGTGATATATTCTAAACATGCTAATTGGTTGAAAATCTGGAACTTCCACTTGTCGCAAATTATATTCAGCAGAATTCAGCAGCAGAACCAACCTCGTCCCCAGGGTCTTCCTCGTGGTGGCGCGTGAGCTGAGGAAGACCCTGGTAAAATACGATGAAATCTCCAAGATTCTTGGAGATTTATCGCATGCGCAGTAACGACAACGTTATGTTGCTGACTACAATTAGCGCTGGCGCTTACGATTTTCTTGCTTAAAAATATACATGTTTTGTTGATAGTTTATGGATTTATTCTCAAAGTTTTAACAACTTTTACGAAAATACTTCAGATATAAGCTGTGAACACACATGTACACAAAACTGTGCAACATTCATCATCATATTGTATCAATTTGTCGGAGTATGGCGCTCAAATTTGTGACATTGTTTTGTTCGCTTTGGCAACCCTCGTATATATCAGATGCTGTTCGGCCTCAAATGCGACTGAATAAACACTGATAGTGTTGCCTGGAATATGAAATGATATTGAATGATAGTTCCGTATATCAAGGTACGTACTGTACATTTATACTGGATTTATTTTCACACGAGTTTCAAACTATTTCAGCTTTTAATATGAACAATGAGATCACATCACTAACATACAGAAAGACTCCATATTTTCTCATCAAATGTGATTATCGTCACAAGTAACAGTAGAAATGCTTCAAAATTTATTCTGTATGTAAAGCAGGCCAGCATGTTTCATTTTCCTTTGGTGGTAGTGACCACTCACCAAGTCAGATAGGCCATTCCATTTAATAGCCCCCCCCCTATTGTCTATTGAGGTCTGGATATCCTATATGAGGATTTTTCTAGAGGGGGTTTTTACCTTAAATTTTTCTGGAGTTAAGAGATTTCCTAAAAATTAGGTGTTTTAGTGATATCCAAAGGGGCAGGAACAATATCCTAAAAGGGTAGAAAGACATCCATAGGGGTTCCAAAATTGCATCCAATGGGGTTCCAAAATTATTAAAGGTATTATGAAGAGACCCCTCAGTAGGGTGTGGCAGGGGGGCTATATTAGATGGAATGGCCCAGTGTGCTGCAACAACTTTTAAAATTTGTATATATGTTTTTAAGGCACAATATGTGATGGAGTTTGATATGATGATCAGCACAACCTGAAGGTCTTGACTGAATGAACAACTTAACTGATATACTCCTAGCTCCTATACTTTGTTGTATATTATTACCAGCTCAGATGTCAGTTGGATCACTTTGAATGAACATTGGAGTGGCACAATAAAGTGTCTGTATTAGGGAGGAGTCTAACTGAAGTAAAAGGCACACTTTTGGATATTAATCTGAATCATAGCAACTACATATACTGTAGGTTTCAAATTAGTTTGAACAATGAACAACTGAAAATAGAAATTTATTTAATTGGAAACACTTAAAGGAATTACAACATATTATATGATAGTCATATGTACATGATTATAGGTATATATTCATTAGTTTTACTAGCTGATATTTATGACTATCCTGGGATAACATTTTATTTTTCCCAAGAGATTTTACTTGCATGATAGTAATAAGTTTAATAGTAACAGAGAAGTGTGATGGAATGTGGAAGTAATTATCATTAGAAATACAAATATTAAACTGTAATTTTGATCATTGTAAATATTATTAAAGAAACAAAATACAAAAGTCACACAAGGCTATTTAACATAATATAATAGACTGGTTAAAGAACTACTGAATAGAGGGACCATGAAAATCTTCTAAGATTACTACCATAGCTCTGTAACAGGAAAAGGTATAGTGAGTTAAGGTTTCTTCACCTTGATGAACAAAATTATATAGCATTATAATACTAGACTGGTTAAAGAACTACTGAATAGAGGGACCATGAAAATCTTCTAAGATTACTACCATAGCTCTGTAACAGGAAAAGGTATAGTGAGTTAAGGTTTCTTCACCTTGATGAACAAAATTATATAGCATTAGAAAACTATAATGCCATCAACTAACTCCCATTTAAAATTTTTCATGTTGGTCACTGTGAAATATAATCTTGAGGGCATCTTAATGATTGTTTACTATCTGATTGATGACATGATTATATATATTTCCATGGAATTCAAGTTGTTTTTTCCCCAAGTTCATGTAAAATATGGTTCACCTGTTAAAATAATAAAATGTTTATTAGTTGTTTTGTAACAGAACAGTACCTGCTTTAAAGAAAATATAGGAAAGAGAAAATTAAAATAACAGTTGTACATTGTATATGGAAAACAGAATAAAATCTTTCTAAGCATTTCTACTACGTACTGTTATCATAATTTGATTAACTGATGAGATAATATGAAGTTTTTCTATATGTTAAAAACTGTGATTTCTGAAGAAGTCTTTCTGTATGTGTGAAATGAAGTCTTGCTGTATGTGTGAAACTGAGTTTATTAGAAAATGTGATTTCCGAGACTCTGAGGAAATGTGAAAGCAACGTGTGAAAAAAATCGAATAAATTCAGTATAAATGTACATTACATACCTTGATATACAGAACAATAAGTTAGTATTTCTTTTATATTCCAGGCAACACTATCAGTGTTTATTCAGTCGCATTTGAGGCCGAACAGCATCTGATATATACGAGGGTTGCCAAAGCGAACAAAACAATGTCACAAATTTGAGCGCCATACTCCGACAAATTGATACAATATGATGATGAATGTTGCACAGTTTTGTGTACATGTGTGTTCACAGCTTATATCTGAAGTATTTTTCGTAAAAGTTGTTAAAACTTTGAGAATAAATCCATAAACTATCAACAAAACATGTATATTTTTAAGCACGAAAATCGTAAGCGCCAGCGCTAATTGTAGTCAGCAACATAACGTTGTCGTTACTGCGCATGCGATAAATCTCCAAGAATCTTGGAGATTTCATCGTATTTTACCAGGGTCTTCCTCAGCTCACGCGCCACCACGAGGAAGACCCTGGGGACGAGGTTGCAGCAGAACATTCCACACGCTCCAATTACAGATTTAGGCAGCAAATAAAAAAATATAGATGACTCGCTGACAATTTCTGGCTACATTCGATCGCCGCGTGTGACGGAAGCCGATATACAGTATAATACATCAATGGCATCAATCTGACTTAGCAACATTCGAGTAACCAAAAACGGAAAATTAAAAAAAAAAATTTATATCTCGAACTTCGTACTTTTCGCATCTGACTGTATTCAATACTTTAATAGAGTATAGCCTCCAGCAGAAAAACTCTTGGATTCTCAGGCACATTAATTATATATTGCAATAATTTACTCCAGATCCAGAACAATTTTACTCTTTTTTGGGAGTTGAAACGACCCCTGGAGTAAAATTAAGGAGTACAAATTACTCCATAATTTCTACTCCTAAACGCGAGTTTAGTTTACTCCTCCAGCGGAGTTAAATTGACTCCTGATGGAGTAAATTGTAGAATGCGCGCAGAAGTGGAGTAGTTTTAACTTTATTTTGGGAGTAGATTTTACCCCACAATTTTTACTCTCCCGAGTTGAGTAGTTTTAACTCCTATGGTGGAGTTAAAATAACTCCTTGAAATTAACAGTGTAGTTATGTACGCCTTAACTCAACAGGAAAACGTCAGGCACATTATTATACATAACCCATTTGCCAGTTGTGAAATTGAAAAATAAAATTATGAGATAACCCTAACTTATTCTATTATCTCGAGAGTCAGCAGCCATCGTATACTTGCAGCTGCATGGGCATTAGCTCAGGAATGTTTTAAAGTGTGTTGATACTCTATGTTTGTTTTATCGCACTTATCCACCCCCGAAACAATCTTCCGCTTTCTCTATACAGCATATATACCGGCTATCTAGTAAGAAATTCTAAAAAGTAGCATGTCGTTATTCCTAGCATATATCCATGGTGAAAATATCAAAAATCTGCTAAGCCATCTAATTACAGATGAAAAATTTGAGAATGGGCGTAATAATTGTAGAGGAAACATATATTGGTACAGTGTGATTTAGCGCAGCTATTTCAAGGGCGCTGCACTTGAATTACAAAACTGTAGAGAAAACATATATTGATACTGTGTGATTTAGCGCAGCTATTTCAAGTGCGCTGCACTTTAAATACAAAACTATAGAGTAAACATATATTGTTAGCCTACAGTGTGTTTTAGCGCAGTTATTTCAAGTGCGCTGCACTTGAAATACAAAACAGTAGAGAAAACATTATATTGGTACACTGTGATTTAGTGCAGGTTCACTAAGAGTGCAGATTATCCCACAGCTTACAGAAATAAATTCCTTGTTTTGCATAGCGAATAGTGATATATAAATTTTGGTTTGTCAATTGGAAAAATCAACTCCATTACATACTATGTAAATAGAGGATGGCTAAATGGCGTGGGTGGGTGGGTCGTGCGTCGTGGGTCGTGCGTCGTGGGTCGTGCGTCGTGGGTCGTGCGTCGTGGGTCGTGCGTCGTGGGTCGTGCGTCGTGGGTACGGTGTTGAGCGTCGTATAGACAATGGAAATATTTTTTAAGACAGATAGACGGCAGACGGCCGGACGGATGGATGAGAGGGTAAAAAACGGGCGGACAGGAGGGTAAAATGCGGACGGATGAGAGGGTAAAATGCGAACGGACGGTGAGAGGGTAAAATGCGGATATGAAGGCATATAGAGTGGTATTTGTATTTTTCATGCAGAATTAAAATCCCAACCTTTGCAACTTTCATGCTTATTTTTCTTTGTTATCTGCATGGGTATGTAGTAATTTAATTTTATGCCACTATAAGGTGCTGTTTTTCAAGGGCTTTTTAATGCAGTTATCATCCTAAAAGTAACGTTAATTCCCGTTGAGATATGACAATTTCAGTACGGCCTACTTTTACACAAACGCGAATTACAATGGCAACATTCATGCTTAATTTTCTCGGTTATCTGTGCATGTAGTAATCAAATTTTATGCTACTATAATGTGCTGTTTTTCTAGGGCTTTTCAATGCAGTTATCGGTTTAAATATACCTAAAATGCCCGTTAAGATATGACAATTTCAGTACGGCCTACTTTTACGCAAACGCGAATTACAATGGCAACATTCATGCTTAATTTTCTCTGTTATCTGTGCATGTAGTAATCCAATTTTATGCTACTATAATGTGCTTTTTTCTAGGGCTTTTCAATGCAGTTATCGGTTTAAATATACCTAAAATGCCCGTTGAGATATGAGAATTTTAGTACGGCCTACTTTTACGCAAACGCGACTGCATGCAATTGCCACTTCCATGATTTCCTCTGGTAAGACTGTTATCCAGTCGTGTTGTAATCTAATTTTATGCCATGAGTGTAATGTGCTATTTTTGAAGCAAGGCATTTTTTAATACTGTGGACTGGTGAAAAAAAATGGCAATGGCTATTGCTCCAAAGCCAGGTCCCTAGGACTTGTATGAGTAAATGAGTTTAACATTGAAAAAAAGTTTAATAAACTAAATTTGTTGGTGCAGCATACTAGTAACTGAACTTATGTTGTGTTTGAACTGAACTTATGTTGTGTTTGAATGTTTAGCATGCAATTTATTACAAATTTCACCTGATTAAAACTTTTTTAAAAAATGTGTCCTCAGAATGCACGAAATGCTATTTCAGAGACCCAAATTTTAAAACCATCCCTAGCTAACTCGAGCCTACGGTACTCGGCTCACACCTTCGGCGATCGTATACTATCCTGCATGAGGGAGGACAAGGAGAGAATGGGCCCTTTAGCAATTTTGCCCCACCCTGACTGAAGAATCCTTAAACTGAAATGTACTGTTTTGAAGGACTTTTCAATGCAGTTATCCGTTTAAATACTTAAAATTTTGACGAGCTAGCATACCGCCCAGATAACAGACAAAAGTAAGCATGAAAGTTGCAATTGGAATTCACGTTTGCGTAAGGGGCCGATTACATGGAGCATTTTCAACCCCGGGGTTTACTGGGTTTGAATTTCAGCCCTGTTTGTAATACAAAACTCTATCAAAATCAAACGCGCGATTACATGACAAAATTTTCAACTCAGGGCTGAGTTCACCCCGGGGTTGAAATTTCAACCCTGCTTCAGCTAGCAGGGTTGAAATTTCAACCCCGGGGTTGAACTCAGCCCTGGGTTGAAATTATCATGAGTTATTCGAGCATACGTGGTTGAGATTATTTATTACAAGAAAACAAAATAAAGGCTTTTTTACTTCCGGGAATCGATGCCGAGAACGTATAGTATAGCGTTTCAACCGCGGGGTTGAAATCGTCCATGTAATCGCAAAAGATTTCAACCCGGTTAACAGGGCTGAGTTCAACCCCGGGGTTGAAAGTTCTCCATGTAATCGGCCCCTAAAGTAGGCCGTAACGGTTTTCAAAAAAATGGAGTGACACAGTTTTCAAAAAAATGGAAAATTCACCATTTAGATCGGTATTTTAATAAATTGTCAAAACAATTGAGTGTACTAAAAGAAATCATTTTATGAAATAAAAATTGGGGGTAGGCTGTTGCGGTATTTGAAAAACAAAACGAAAACCGATACCGGAAAAAAAATACCGATAATACCGATATTTTTCGCGATTGTATTTTGCTTAATTTTATGCAAAATTTGCTTAATTTTATGCAAAATTTTCTGTTTTCAAATGCTGCCAAACAGCCACGATATAACAGCTTTGACTCATTGGGTGCGTGATATTTTCAATAAAGTGTGAGACCAGTGATCAGTAGCCTGTGATGTGTCCGCCGTTACGAATTGAAAATGCATATTACCTAATATTAGCATTGATTACCGCATCGGATGAAACATGTGTGATATTTTTGTCCGGGAAATTGTTTCAAAACATTTTATTCAACTGCGAGTTCGAAACAAAGATCGTCATATATCAGCAGAAAACTAACAATGTCCAATGAGGTTAGTTCTTGTTTTTCTAAAACATTTGTAATCCACCGTTGTTTACGTTCTAAAAGTTCACGAGCGAAATGACATATTACCTATAACTAAGGGAAATGACATATTACCGTACCTTGCAACGTACGCCAACGTAACGTATAAACAAACACGTTTTAGATCGCGTTCTAACCTTAATTGACGGATTTTCCCGCGGAGTTAACACATTGATCGTCTTTGTCCTTCTGAGTAACTTCAATCAGCGCTTGAAATTTGAAAAAGCTTGATATGGCGTTTAAATATACAAACGTAAACGTGATATCGATAATACCGAAAAATATCGATATTCCGATATTGATTGAAAATTCCAATATCGAGTAATCGGTATTTTGATAAAAAAAGATAATTATCGGTTTATCGATATACCGCAACACCCTAAATTTGGAGGTCACCGATGTCTTTTACAAGTTAAATTACTGTAATTAAATTCAACCACCCACAAGTTCACCCAGCATTTTTGCCAATGTGGTCATAGTTAATAGAGATGTGGCATATAGCTAAAAAGATTGGTGCAAAATTTTGGCAGTTCATGGTATAGTTCGGTTTTAAATTTTTTTTGCGATTTACTAACGCACGACCCACGACGCACGACCCACGACGCACGACCAACGACGCACGACCCACGACGCACGACCCACGACGCACGACCCACCCACCCACGCCAAATAGACAATCTCATGTAAATAGTGTGTAAGATTTAATTGACATACTATGTAAAGTGATGTTACAATCTATTGACATACTATGTAAATATTTACATACTATGATACAATGTAAATAGTTTGTAAAACTATTGAAGAGTTTGCAGCCACTAAATTATTTACATACTATGTAAATCAAATACTATGTAAATAGTTGGTAATGCACATTTCCAAGCTAGTGTGTAAATTAATTGTAAATAGTTTGTAAATATACCATGTAAATAGTTTGTAAAACTATTGAAAGGTTTGCAATTAACCACTAAAATATTTACATAGTATGTAAATCAAATACTATGTAAATAGCTGGTAATGTAGATATCCAAGCTAGTATGTAAATTCATTAATTAAATTCATATGGGGCTCCCACAAGGCTTAGCGGGCACGATTTTCGAGCGCGTCGTTTGGAAATTTTATAACGACTGATATTCAGTGATATGGCCAAGTTTTCTTAAAATATTGAAGAAAATAAGATCAAATACTCCAATTTTTGAAGATGCACACAATAATTTTAAATGTAAGTGTTCAACTATGTCAATATTTTGAAGTTTCGTGTGTAAATATGTGGCATAATCCCCGAGCCGGCGGCGCGAAGCGCCGTGCGAGGGTACTAATTCCCCCCGGAGAAACGAAAGCATTAGGGAAGTCTGAAGTTCATCAATGAGCGCGGGCGTCGGTCACCAACGATGGGTGGTCATCCTCACTGATCTCAAAAATATGGCGGACTGTCATTAAAAGCGGACACTGATTGGTCCAATTTAAAGTTTGCATTATAACGGCTGCATGACGACAGCGAAATAGCAAACATTTGACATTTCTTGATTTGATGAGTTGATGATTGACAAATTTCTTGCAAATATTCTTCATTTTTGCTCGTATTTCTGCAAGATTTTGTAAATTTGAAGAAAGAAAGGGCGAAAGAATCAGCTAAAAGAAGGGAGCCGACGTTAACAAAGGTAAGTTTGTTTTAAATATTGATTTTATAATGGCTTTAAAACCCGACGGCCTTTGCGTATATGAAACAACTAAACAAGACAGCATATAATTTCAGTGTATCTTTAATATTGATTCCCTTTTTTATTATATTGAATTTTTTAAATAAAAAATAAAGCAAAGTTATTTGCAAGCGAGAATTTGAAATCATTTTATTGCAAACTCAAAGTTTATCGATAAAGCCATTTAATAGTTAAAGGCAGTTTAGTTTTATAAAGAACACTTTAAAACGTTTTGTGAATTGTTTGTGGTTGAATTTTACCTTAAATTGAAGCTTGTATTACGTATAATTACATACCTAACATAAATATGTTGGGAAATTGATAATTTTGTAATTAAAAGTGATATTTTTAGGCGATTTTTCATTTGTATTAAGAATATTCTTAAAAAATTATCGTGTTACCATGACAACTACTTTAGATACTTCATGTTCGTAAAATACAACGGTTTTGTCAGCAATGCGAGGGTTTCTGCATGCATGTATTTTCTAGTAGTTAATATATTCATGTAGATTTTTAATCGCCGTGCCGTTGGCGGCCTGGTATTTTGCTCGACAATATATTGTTATTAAAATACATAAAAACTCTGCGATATTGCTTTGTATTTACAGATTATAATTCCAAGCAATAAATACTGTCATAATATGTGGTTCAAGCAAGTCGAACTGTCGAAATCATGATATGAAACGACAACAAACTAGAATATATTTACTACACTAGTTAGACAGTCACTAGTACAGGCTACAAGTCGAAGGTATGTTTGTATATTGATGTATTATATTGATGATATAATCGCCAAAGAAAGTTCTATGGCTTTGTATGAAAGGAAAACAATCCTTGCTTTGTGTTTATATCTTTATTATTTCCATATCATTGTAGTATAAAATAGCTAATATATAGCCTATATTTCCATTTTAATATTATCCAGACAACCCTAAATAAACATGTTGCTGAATATCCTGAATACATTCAGGGTATATGTTTCTCATAGGGCCTGTTTATATGGAAGCCGGGCTGACCCGCTTAGCGAGACAGCCCGGTAAGCGGGATGAATTTCTCTTGTGTTTATATGATAAAATTTCATCCCGCTTGCTGGGACAATTTTGTTACATTGTATTGTTTTGACAGTTGTTAAAAATAGCTTGCGGCGGTATCTTTGAACTTTCATCCCGGCAACCGGGCAAGCCCGCTTGCGAGTGTTTATATGGAGAAATTTCCATCCTGGTAAGCGAGATCTTGCCTCTTTCAAGCGAGATCTCGGCAACCGGGCCAGCCAGCTTGTCCATATAAACGCACAATAATTTTTACTATAAAAATAACTACACAGCGAGATCTTGCTTATCGGGCTGTCTCACTTAGCGGGCCAGCCCGGCTTCCATATAAACAGGCCCATATAGTTATACCTCTGAGGAATTCCAAGCTCAAACGATGACCCCGGAGGAAATAATATTGTACCCCTGAAGAAATATCCCAATATGATATAAAGTACTATGCAGCCCTAAATATGGCATTATTAGTGAATGTTTAGGAGTCAAGTTGTGTGTTTATATGCAACCTTTGAACTTTGTGAGCAAGGCTTTGGCAATACCCATGTTTAGAATGAAGTTCTTTCCTATGATTTCAAGTATCTCAAGTATTATAAACACCGTCACTTTATAACCAATTAGAATAATTATTTATCTTAAATGAAAGTCTAAACTTTATATCCAACAGTATCCAGTATTTGGCCGGTATCTTTCAACTATCCAACATAGCTGAAATCTGGCTGGATAGCAAAAAGTTCTACCTAGTGCAGCCCTAGAAATGACCAGGGTGGCAGGTGACCAATAGACCTTATATGCATAATGATGTCACAAGGATTGATGCCTGTGAGGAATTTAGTCAGGCTTTCTACCCAACTCTCAAGTATTTATTCTGACACATCACCTGTGTGAATAGTGGAAACTTATGTTGTCAAGACTCCGAGTCTTTAGTCAGCAGGTTGCCAAGACCTAAAGTCTTTCAACAGTCAGTAGAAACTGTTTTACAGTATGGGTACATGTAGTATAATTAAAATTTAAATGATTAATTAAGCTTAATATTATACTGTGAATAGTGGAAACTTATGTTGTCAAGACTTTGAGTCTTTAGTCTGCAGGTTGTCAAGATCTAGAGTCTTTCGGCAGCCAGTGGAAACTGTTTTACAGTATGGATAGTATAAACATTTAATTAAATGATAAATTAAGCTTAATAGTATGCTGTGAATAGTGGAATCTTATGTTGTCAAGACTTCGAGTCTTTAGTCAGCAGGTTGTCAAGACCTAGAGTCTTTCGGCAGCCAGTGGAAACTGTTTTACAGTATGGATAGTATAATTAAACATTTAAATGATTAATTAAATAAGCTTAATAGTATACTGTGAATAGTGGAAATTTATGTTGTCAAGACTCCGAGTCTTTAGTCAGCAGGTTGTCAAGATCTAGAGTCTTTCGGCAGCCAGTGGAAACTGTTTTACAGTATGGATGGTATAATTAAACATTTAATTAATTGATAAATTAAGCTTAATAGTATGCTGTGAATAGTGGAAACTTATGTTGTCAAGACTTTGAGTCTTTAGTCAGCAGGTTGTCAAGACCTAGAATCTTTCGGCAGCCAGTGGAAACTGTTTCACAGTATGGATGGTATAATTAAACATTTAAATGATAAATTAATTAATTAAGCTTAATAATATACTGTGAATAGTGGAAACTTATGTTGTCAAGACATCAAGTCTTTAGTCAGCAGGTTGTCAAGATCTAGAGTCTTTCGGCAGCCAGTGGAAACTGTTTTACAGTATGGATAGTATAAACATTTAATTAAATGATAAATTAAGCTTAATAGTATGCTGTGAATAGTGGAATCTTATGTTCTCAAGACTTCGAGTCTTTAGTCAGCAGGTTGTCAAGACGTAGAGTCTTTCGGCAGCCAGTGGAAACTGTTTTACAGTATGGATAGTATAATTAAACATATAAATGATTAATTAAATAAGCTTAATAGTATACTGTGAATAGTGGAATTTTATGTTGTCAAGACTCCGAGTCTTTAGTCAGCAGGTTGTCAAGACGTAGAGTCTTTCGGCAGCCAGTGGAAACTGTTTTACAGTATGGATAGTATAATTAAACATATAAATGATTAATTAAATAAGCTTAATAGTATACTGTGAATAGTGGAATTTTATGTTGTCAAGACTCCGAGTCTTTAGTCAGCAGGTTGTCAAGATCTAGAGTCTTTCGGCAGCCAGTGGAAACTGTTTTACAGTATGGATGGTATAATTAAACATTTAATTAATTGATAGATTAAGCTTAATAGTATGCTGTGAATAGTGGAAACTTATGTTGTCAAGACTTTGAGTCTTTAGTCAGCAGGTTGTCAAGACCTAGAATCTTTCGGCAGCCAGTGGAAACTGTTTCACAGTATGGATAGTATAATTAAACATTTAAATGATAAATTAATTAATTAAGCTTAATAATATACTGTGAATAGTGGAAACTTATGTTGTCAAGACATCAAGTCTTTAGTCAGCAGGTTGTCAAGATCTAGAGTCTTTCGGCAGCCAGTAGAAACTGTTTTACAGTATGGATAGTATAATTGAACATTTAATTAAATGATAAATTAAGCTTAATAGTATGCTGTGAATAGTGGAAACTTATGTTGTCAAGACTAACAGATCTTTTAAAGGACATTGGCAACGAAAATTTTTATTGGCTATTTCAATCCTACTTGACAACCGAACTATGAAAATATTATCATTTCCGTCTTGAACATTTTAGTCTACGAGTAAAATGCATGCAAACTTTGTGTTTCGGCCAGTTTCGCCGCCATCTTGGAAAATATTTTTGAAAAATTATCTCGAAGGTCAATGAACTTTGTGACGTCATTGGCTGGGTAGCACCAAAACTACAAGAGAGAATTCTATTGCGTGCGTGTTATGTTAGCTAAAAATATGTCGTTTTGAGCGTTATACTGGCCAACACTCTTCGCAAATCAAACAAGAGAAGTCTACACTATCAGATAAAAACATATCGAGCGACTGGGAAAGCAAGAAATGGCGCAATTTACAATGCAGGTAATTGATCATAAAATATTGCATTAGTATTTGCCTTGTTACACTCGAATTTCTGCGCTTATTTAACACGGAGTAGGATATATACTATGAGAAATAGTGTTACAAACAAGTTACATGTTTGGTAAAACTTTTGCGCCTTTTGTTTTGGCTCAAAATGCACTGCGCGTGGTAATACACGGTATTGTTTATAGATTGTGTTTACCCAGCCAATGACGTCAGATAATGTATTTTGTGGCATAAATTAGCATACGCGCTTATTTTCAAAATGGCGGACAACTGTTCAAATTTTCTCAAATTCAATCGAATTTTCTCAGCAACTAAACGCGACAAACCGGCCAAAATATTAAATTAAATATTCCGTAAGTATACCTAATAGATATAAGTAATAAAAATTTTGGTTGCCAATGTCCTTTAATAGTCAGCAGGTTGTCAAGACCTAGAGTCTTTTGGCAGCCAATGGAAACTGTTTTACAGTAAGGATAGTATAATTAAACACTTAATAAAATGATAAATTAATTAAGCTTAATAGTATACTGCAAATAGTGGAAATTTATGTTGTCAAGACTCTGAGTCTTTAGTCAGCAGGTTGTCAAGATCTAGAGTCTTTCGGCAGGCAGTGGAAACTGTTTAACAGTATGGAGAGTATAATTAAACATTTAAATGATTATTAAGCTTAATAGTATACTGTGAATAGTGGAAATTTATGTTGTCAAAACTTCGAGTCTTTTTTAATCAGCAGGTTGTCAAGACCTAGAATCTTTTGGCAGCTAGTGGAAACTGTTTTACAGTATGGATAGTTTGAATGATTAATTAAGATTAATAGTACGTATGACCGTGAAATAATCACCAACAAAAAATTAGATTGGGTTTGTTCTATAAGTTGTATGATACATCCTCATTGGCCTGGTGGACCCATAAAACGTACCAGTGCACTCTTCATAATATTCTCTAATGCAAAATAATTATCTTTTCAAGGGAACGTGTTGGCCATTAATGTTTAATTTAACGAAGAACATGCAGTTGCTAACAGCAAATCATTTGTAGCTACAACATAGTGACGAGTTCTTATTTGAGTGTGTTAAGTGCCATTCTGCAAAGATTCTATTGGTTTCAAATCACCTGTACTGGTAACATGTACTTTAATATGGATTGCAACTGATATAAACTATGTTGAAATGATTCAATTGAATCAAAATATGTAATATAGACTATAGGTTTAAAGGGACCTTTCATTATTAATACAGGAAGGGGGGGGGGGGCTGTTACGGATTTGGTAAAAGCAATAGTAAAGTATACATCCCCCTTTGCCCAGGCCTCGAAATACATCTGGACGGTACACTCCGACTCGTCATCATGACATGTGCATTATTTGCCGGTCAATATGGATGTTTGGCCGGTCATATTTTGATTTTCTTATTTGCCTAGACTACAGTTTGAAAAATTTACATCCCCCCTCTTTGTTGTCTTTACCACAAATTAATATTTTATACGTTTTCCATATAAAAAAAAGGCTGATGAATATAAGATATGAATTGAATATAAGATATGAATTGAATATTTTTTGGCATGTATTGGTCATACTGTATATGAAAAGAATAAGTTGTCAAAATCATTGGAAGAGATTTCTTCAATATGTTATCAGACATTTCAGTTTCACGCACACTCTCCACAGTATCCAGTTCCTCTAATTCACTCTCGTCGTCATCACTGTTTACAATACATGGTATTTCCACGCTCTGAATACTCCTGTCCCTCTTCATACATAAATATAATAACTTACACAGAGAGGAAGTGGCTAAATTGCATCGAGTTACAGTATTGATACTATAAACTGTTATATTACTTACTTAACGCTATGGTTTTGAATACCTTATCCGGCTTCTTTCCTTTCCTGTTCAACTTGTGATAATTGAGATACTTATCAAGTTCTGCCGCATATAGTAGCTTACTGATTTCTTTAGGTTGTACTTGTTTCCCCCATTCATACAGTAGTCATCATATGTCTTCTGTCTTGTTCTGGTTTTTTTTCCGTTTGCCTCTTGTTCTGTTTTTTTCCCCTTTATCCTTTGCATATTCTGCAAGTGCTCCAGGTATTCATGCACCAAGTTTTCCTTTACGATGAATTTATTGTAATGCATTCCTGGTCGGTTGCAGATATACGATCATTGGCAAACTCCACTTTCAAGTTTTTTCTTGGCTGGAAATCATCCAGATATCTTGTTTCTCCACTGGGTTGCTTGTTAGAGCTATCAAACACTGACATAATCTTGTTCTGGTCGAGGAACCCTGTCCATCTTCGGACCAACCCAACTGTGCTATAATTGAGAAATATGTATGCAAGCCCCCCTCCATCATTAAAAAAAACTTACATCTCCCCTAAAATATTTGCTCAGAAATGTCTACGCTCCGCACACATTTCATACCCCCCTGTATTAATAATGAACGGTCCCTAGAAATAATTATGGTTTAAATTTGTACTTTCTAATTTACTTCATTGTTTTAACTTACAGTAAAAATGTACTCTATATAAGAGATTTTGGAAAATAAATATGTTTAGATAAAAAATGGTTGCTCAAGTGATTGATTTAGTAATACATAATAAATTACAAACTATTTACAATTTCATTTACAAACTATTTACAACTAGTTGCTAACAATTTACAAACTATTTACAATGTCGTTTACAAACTATTTACAAATAGTTACTAATAATTTACAAACTATTTACAATTTCATTTACAAACTATTTACAACTAGTTGCTAACAATTTACAAACTATTTACAATGTCGTTTACAAACTATTTACAAATAGTTACTAATAATTTACAAACTATTTACAATTTCATTTACAAACTATTTACAACTAGTTGCTAACAATTTACAAACTATTTACAATGTCGTTTACAAACTATTTACAAATAGTTACTAATAATTTACAAACTATTTACAATTTCATTTACAAACTATTTAAAACTAGTTGCTAACAATTTACAAACTATTTACAATGTCGTTTACAAACTATTTACAAATAGTTACTAATAATTTACAAACTATTTACAATTTAATTTACAAACTATTTACAAATAGTTACTAATAATTTACAAACTATTTACAATTTAATTTACAGACTATTTACAACTAGTTGATAATAATTTACAAACTATTTACAATTTAATTTACAAACTATTTACAAATTGTCACTAATAGTTTACAAACTATTTACAACTTAATTTACAAACTATTTACAACTAGTGGCTAATAATTAACAAACTATTTACAATTTAATTTACAAACTATTTACAAATTGTCACTAATAGTTTACAAACTATTTACAATTTAATTTACAAACTATTTACTAATAGTTTACATACTATTTACAATTTAATTTACAAACTATTTGCAAACACTCGCTGATAATTTACAAACTGTTTACAAATGGTTGCAGTGATTTACAAACTATTCGGAAATAATTCCCAATGTTTTACAAATAATTTACAAACAATTTACAAATTAGTTTTAAATTTACATAGTTTGTCAATGTACATTTAGTGTGTAAATGAAATTTACAGTCTATTTACAGACAAGTTGCATAATTGAAAAGGGAGTTGTGCTATTTGAAATGGGAGTTCTGCTATTTGAAAGGAAAGCTTCGCCGTTTTAAAAGGGAGTTCGGCTATTAATTTGAAAAAGAAGTTCTGCTATTTGAAAGAGAAGTTCTGCTATTTGAAAAGGGAGTTCTGCTATTTGAAAGGAAAGCTTCGCCGTTTTAAGACAGAGTTCTGCTATTAATTTCAAAAAGAAGTTCTGCTATTTGAAAGAGAAGTACGCCTATTTGAAAAGGCATTTCTGCTATTTGAAAGGAAAGCTTCGCCATTTTAAAAGAGAGTTCTGCTATTAATTTGAAAAAGAAATTCTGCTATTTGACGGAGAAATTCTGCTCTTTGAAAAGAAAGCTCCGCTGTTTGAAAAGGGAGTTCTTCTATTTGAAAAGGAAGTTCTGCCGTTTGAAAGGGGAGTTCTGCTATTTCAAAAGGGAGTTTTGCTATTTGAAAGGAAAGCTTCCCTATTTGAAAAGCGAGTTCTGCTAATTAAAGACGAAGTTCTGTTATTTGAAAAGCAGGTTCCGCTCTTCGAAAAGAAAGCTTCGCTTATTGAAAAGGGAGTTCTGCTATTTGAAAAGGCATTTCTGCTATTTGAAAGGAAAGCTTCGCCATTTTAAAAGAGAGTTCTGCTATTAATTTGAAAAAGAAGTTCTGCTATTTGAAGGAGAAGTTCTGCTATTTGAAAGGAAAGCTTCGCTATTTGAAAAGGGAGTTTTGCTCTTTGAAAAGGAAGTTCTGCTCTTTGAAAAGAAAGCTCCGCTGTTTGAAAAGGGAGTTCTGCCATTTGAAAGGGGAGTTCTGCTATTTCAAAAGGGAGTTTTGCTATTTGAAAGGAAAGCTTCGCTATTTGAAAAGCGAGTTCTGCTAATTAAAGAGGAATTAAGTTCTATTATTTGAAAAGCAGGTTCCGCTCTTTGAAAAGAAAGCTTCGCTTTTTGAAAAGGGGGTTCTGCTATTTGAAAAGGGAGTTCTGCTTTTTGAAAGGAAAGCTTCGCTATTTGAGAAGGGAGTTCTGCTATTTGAAAAGGAAGTTCTGCTACTTGAAAAGGAAGTTCTGCTCTTTGAAAGGAAGACTCCGTTATTTGAAAAGGGAGTTCTGCTATTTGAAATGGGAGTTCTGCTATTTGAAAGGAAAGCTTCGCCGTTTTGAAAGGGAGTTCAGCTATTAACTTGAAAAAGAAGTTCTGCTATTTGACGGAGAAGTTCTGCTATTTGAAAGGAAAGCTTCGCTATTTGAAAAGGGAGTTTTGCTCTTTGAAAAGGAAGTTCTGCTCTTTGAAAAGAAAGCTCCGCTGTTTGAAAAGGGAGCTCTATTTGAAAAGAAAGTGTTCTGCTATTTGAAAAGGAAGCTCTCCTATTTGAAAAGGGAGTTCTGCTATTTGAAAGGAAGGATTCTCTATTTGAAAAGGGATTTCTGCTATTTGAAAAGGAAGTTCTGCTATTTAAAAAGAAAGCTCCACTATTTGAAAAGGCAAGTTTTGCTATTTGAAAAGTAAGTTCTGCAATTTGAAAAGGAACTTCTGCTGTTTGAAAAGCAAGTTCTGCTATTTAAAAAGGGAGTTCTGCCATTTCAAATGGAAGCTCCGCTATTTGAAAGGGCAGTTCTGCTGGATGAAAAGGAAGTTCTGCTATTTGAAAAAGAAGTTGCGCTATTTGAAAAGGGAGTTCTGCTATTTGAAAGCAAAGCTTCGCCAGTTGAAAAGGAAGTTCTGGTATTTGAAATGGAAGTTCTGCTCTTCGGAAAGAAAGCTCCTCTAGTTGAAAAGGGAGTTCTGCTATTTTATAAGGAAGTTCAGCTCTTTGAAAAGAAAACTCCTTTATTTGGAAAAGGAGTTCTGCTATTTGAAACGGCAGTTCTGCTAATTGAAGAAGAGTTCTGCTCTTTGAATAGGGTGTTCTGCTATATGAAATGTGAGTGCTATTTTATAAGGAAGTTCCGCTCTTTGAAAAGAAAACTTGGAAAAGGAGTTCTGCTATTTGAAACGGGAGTTCTGCTAATTCAAGAAGAGCTTTGCTCCTTGAATAGGGTGTTCTGCTATATGAAATGGGAGTTCTGCTATTTGTAAAAGGAAGTTCTGCTCTTTGAAAAGAAAGCCCCACTATTTGAAAATGGAGTCCTGCTATTTGAAAAGCAAGTTCTACTATTTGAAAAAAGCTCCCCTATTTAAAAAAGGAGTTCTGCTTTTGAAAAGGGTGTTCTGCTATTTGGAATTGGATTTCTGCTATTTGAAAAGAAAGCTCCGCTACTTAAAAAGGGAGTTCTGCTATTTGACAAGGGAGTTCTGCGCTTTGAAAAGGGAGTCCTGCTATTTGAAAAGGGAGTTCTGCTATTTTTATCATTTATAGACCCGGAGCGAGGATGATTCGGCGTAATATTTCCCGAAGTGATGATATTTTGAGGAAAATATCATCACTGATGGAAATATCGCAGAATCCCCCGAGCGGAAGGTCTATAAATGATATATTATACCGAAAGTTAAAGAACTCACTAAGTTTAGAATAAAGTTTTTTAAATAAAACTTGCTGAATATTATAAAATACGCGACACAATTTTTAATTTCTTATGTATACCTGAGCTTTTGACGTTTCCTCTTTAAACTATTTGAGCATGTATCCTTTGGATCATTAAAGGTAACATACGTCTTGAAAGTGTTTTGTTATGTCAAATATTCTGTACGAAAATACGAAAGTACAAACAACAGCTCGCGAACGCCATATTTTTTTCAGAGCGTGATGTCCACGCGTCACGCGTGAGCGTCGGATACTATAATATCCCACGGTGGATCTGCCGGGGGATATCATAGTATCCACGCTGGATTGCGAAATCATGAATTTGAGTGAAATACCGTAAAAAATCACATTATCACGTGGTACAAATGCAGTTTTTTCATTGGACAATTTGAATTTGAGGTATAATATTAAACGAAAGCTTCGCTAGTTGAAAAGGAAGTTCTTCTACTTTATAAGGAAGTTCCGCTCTTTGAAAAGAAAACTCCGTTATTTGAAAAAAGAGTTCTGCTCTTTGAAAGGGGAGTTCTGCTATTTGAATAGGAAGTTCTGCTATTTGAAATGGGAGTTCTGCTAATTGAAGAAGAGTTCTGCTCTTTGAATAGAGTGTTCTGCTATATGAAATGTGAGTTCTGATATTTGAAAAGGAAATTCTGCTCTTTGAAAAGAAAGCTCCACTATTTGAAAATGGAGTCCTGTTATTTGAAAAGGAAGTTCTGCTTTGAAAAAAAGCTCCCCTATTTGAAAAAGGAGTTCTGCTTTTGAAAAGGGTGTTCTGCTATTTGGAAGGGGAGTTCTGCTATTTGAAAAGAAAGCTCCGCTACTTAAAAAGGGAGTTCTGCTATGTAACAAAGGAGTTCTGCGCCTTGAAAAGG
This sequence comes from Paramuricea clavata, assembly GCA_902702795.2. Taxonomy (NCBI): domain Eukaryota; kingdom Metazoa; phylum Cnidaria; class Anthozoa; order Malacalcyonacea; family Plexauridae; genus Paramuricea; species Paramuricea clavata. The sequence continues at coordinate 34,206 of CACRXK020000897.1, forward strand.
GAGTCCTGCTATTTTAAAAGGGAGTTCTGCTTTTCTAAAGGAAAGCTTCGCTAGTTGAAAAGGGAGTTCTGCTACTTTATAAGAAAGTTCCGCACTTTGAAAAGAAAACTCCGTTATTTGAAAAAAGAGGTCTGCTTTTTGAAAGGAGAGTTCTGCTATTTGAATAAGAAGTTCTGCTATTTGAAATGGGAGTTCTGCTAATTGACGAAGAGTTCTGCTCATTGAATAGGGTGTTCTGCTATATGAAATGTGAGTTCTGCTATTTGAAAAGGAAATTCTGCTCTTTGAAAAGAAAGCTCCACTATTTGAAAATGGAGTCCTGTTATTTGAAAAGGAAGTTCTGCTTTGAAAAAAAGCTCCCCTATTTGAAAAAGGAGTTCTGCTTTTGAAAAGGGTGTTCTGCTATTTGGAAGGGGAGTTCTGCTATTTGAAAAGAAAGCTCCGCTACTTAAAAAGGGAGTTCTGCTATGTAACAAAGGAGTTCTGCGCCTTGAAAAGGGAGTCCTGCTATTTTAAAAGGGAGTTCTGCTTTTCTAAAGGAAAGCTTCGCTAGTTGAAAAGGGAGTTCTGCTACTTTATAAGAAAGTTCCGCACTTTGAAAAGAAAACTCCGTTATTTGAAAAAAGAGGTCTGCTTTTTGAAAGGAGAGTTCTGCTATTTGAATAAGAAGTTCTGCTATTTGAAATGGGAGTTCTGCTAATTGACGAAGAGTTCTGCTCATTGAATAGGGTGTTCTGCTATATGAAATGTGAGTTCTGCTATTTGAAAAGGAAGTTCTGCTCTTTGAAAAGAAAGCTCCACTATTTGAAAATGGAGTCCTGCTATTTGAAAAGGAAGTTCTGCTATTTGAAAAAAGCTCCCCTATTTGAAAAAGGAGTTCTGCTTTTGAAAAGGGTGTTCTGCTATTTGGAAGGGGAGTTCTGCTATTTGAAAAGAAAGCCCCGCTACTTAAAAAGGGAGTTCTGTTATTTGCCAGGGGACTTCTGCGCTTTGAAAAGGGAGTCCTGCTATTTGAAAGGGGAGTTCTGCTATTTTAAACGAAAGATTCGCTGGTTGAAACGGTAGTTCCGCTATTTGGAAGCGAAGTTCTGGTCTTTGAAAAGAAAGCTCGGCTATTTGAAAAGGGAGTTCCGCTATTCGAAGAAGAAGTTCTGCTAATTGAAATGGAAGTTCTGCTATTTGAAAAAGCAGTTCTGCTAATTGAAAAGAAAGCTCCGCTATTTGAAAAGGGAGTTCTGCTATTTGAAAAAGAGGTTCTGCTATTAGAAAAAGAAATTCCGCTATTAGAAAAGGGAGTTCTGCTATTTGAAAGCAAAGCTACGCTATTTGAAAAGGAAGTTCTGCTGTTTGAAAAGGAAGCTCCGCTATTTGAAAATGGAGTCCTGCTATTTGAAAAGGACTTTCTGCTATTTGAAAAGGGAGTGCTGCTCTTTGAAAGTAAAACTTCGCTATTTGAAAGGAAAGCTTCGCTGTTTGAAATGGCAGTTTTGCCATTTGAAAAGGAAGTTCTGCAATTTGAAAAAAAAAGTTCTGCTCTTGGAAAAGAAACCTCTGCTATTTGAAAAGGAAGTTCTGCTTTTGAAAAGGAAGTTCTGCTTTTTGAACAAGAAGTTCTGCTATTTGGAAGGGGAGTTCAGCTATTTGAAAGGAAAGCTTTGCTATTTGAAAAGGAAGTTCTGCAATTTGAAAAGGAAGTTCTGCTCTTTGAAAAGAAAGTTCCGCTATTTGAAAAGGGAGTTCTGCTATTTGAAAAGGGAGTTCTAATATTTGAAAGGAAAGCTTCGCTAGTTGAAAAGGAAGTTCTCCTATTTGAAAAGCAAGTTCTGCTCTTTCAATAGAAAGCCCTCCTATTTGAAAAGGGAGTTCTGCTACTTGAAAAGGAAGTTCTGCTATTTGAAAAGGAAGTTCTGCTATTTGAAAACGGAGTTCTGCTATTTGAAAGGAAGGCTTCGCTATTTGAAAAAGAAGTTCTGCTCTTTGAGAGGCAGTTATGCTATTTGAAAAGAAAGTTCTGGTATTTGAAAAGGAAGTTTTGCTATTTGAAAAGGGAGTTCTGCTATTTCAAAAGGGAGTTCTGCTATTTGAAAAGGAAGTTCTGCTATTTGAAAAGGAAGTTCTGCTATTTGGAAAGGAAGTTCAGCCATTTGAAAAAAAAGCTTGTCTATTTGAAAAGGAAGTTCTGCTATTTGAAAAGGAAGTTTTGCTCTTTGAAAAGAAAACTCCGTTATTTGAAAAGGGAGTCCGCTATTTGAAAGGAAAGCTTCGCCGTTTTAAGAGAGAGTTCTGCTATAAATTTGGAAAAAAAATTCTGCTATTTGAAAGAGAAGTTCTCCTATTTGAAAAGGCATTTCTGCTATTTGAAAAGGAAGTTCTAATCTGTGAAAAGAAAGCTCCGCTATTTGAACAGGGAGTTCTGCTATTTGAAAAAGAAATACTGCTATTTGCAAAGTGAGTGCTGCTATTTGAAAGGAAAGCTTCGCTATTTGAAAAGGCAGTTTTGCTATTTGAAAAGGAAGTTCTGCAATTTGAAAATGAACTTCTGCTCTTAGAAAAGGAAGTTCTGCTATTTAAAAAGGGAGTTCTGCCATTTCAAATGGAAGCTCCGCTATTTGAAAGGGCAGTTCTGCTGTATGAAAATGAAGTTCTGCTATTTGAAAAAGAAGTTCCGCTATTTGAAAAGGGAGTTCTGCTATTTGAAAGCAAAGCTTCGCCAGTTGAAAAGGAAGTTCTGGTATCTGAAAAGGAATTTCTGCTCTTTGGAAGGAAAGCTCCTCTATTTGAAAAGAGAGTTCTGCTATTTGAAAAGGAAGTTCTGCTATTTTATAAGGAAGTTCCTCTCATTGAAAAGAAAACTCCGTTGTTTGAAACGGGAGTTCTGCTAATTGAAGAAGAGTTCTGCTCTTTGAATAGGGTGTTCTGCTATATGAAATGTGAGTTCTGCTACTTGAAAAGGAAGTTCTGCTCTTTGAAAGGAAAGCTTCGCTATTTGAGAAGGGAGATCTTCTATTTGAAAAGGAAGTTCTGCTATTTGAAAAGGAAGTTCTGCTCTTTGAAAAGAAAACTCCGTTATTTGAAAAGGGAGTTGTGCTATTTGAAATGGGAGTTCTGCTATTTGAAAGGAAAGCCTCGCCGTTTTAAAAGGGAGTTCTGCTATTAATTTGAAAAAGACGTTCTGCTATTTGAAAGAGAAGTTCTGCTATTTGAAAAGGGAGTTCTGCTATTAGAAAGGAAAGCTTCGCTATTTGAAAAGGGAGTTTTGCTCTTTGAAAAGGAAGTTCTGCTATTTGAAAAGGAAGTTCTGGTATTTCAAAAGGGAGTTCTGCTATTTGAAGGAAAGCTACGCTAGTTGAAAAGGAAGTTCTGTTGTTTGAAAAAAGAAGTTCTGCTATTTGAAAAGGGCGTTCTGCTATTTGAAAAGGAAGTTGCGCTCTTTGAAAAGAATGCTCCGCTACTTGAAAAGGGAGTTCTGCTACTTGAAAAGGAAGTTCTGCTATTTGAAAACGAAGTTCTGCTCTTTGAAAAGAAAACTCCGTTATTTGAAAAGGGAGTTGTGCTATTTAAAATGGGAGATCTGCTATTTGAAAAAAAAGTTTCTTCGCTTTAAGAGAGAGTTCTGCTATTAATTTCAAAAAGAATTCTGCTATTTGAAGGAGAAGTTCGCCTCTTTGAAAAGGAATTTTTGCTATTTGAAAGGAAACCTTCGCTCTTTTAAAAGGGAGATCTGCTATTTGATAAGGAAGTTCTCCTATTTGAAAAGGAAGTTTTGCTATTTGAAAAGGGAGTTCTGCTATTTGAAAGGAAGGCTTCCCAATTTGAAAAGGGAGTTCTGCTATTTGAAAAGGAAGTTCTGCTATTCAAAAAGGAAGTTCTGGTATTTGGAAAGGAACTTCAGCCATTTGAAAAAGAAGCTTGGCTATTTGAAAAGGAAGTTCTGTTATTTGAAGAGAAAGTTCCGAATTTTGAAAAGAAAACTCCGTTATTTGAAATAGGAAGTTGTGCTATTTGAAATTGGAGTTCTGCTATTTGAAAAGAAAGCTTCGCCGATTTAAGTGACAGTTCTGGTATTAATATGAAACCGAAGTTCTGCTATTTGAAAGAGAAGTTCTCCTATTTGAAAAGGCATTTCTGCTATTTGAAAGGAAAGCTTCGCTATTTGAAAAGGGAGTTTTGCTCTTTGAAAAGGAAGTTCTGCTCATTGAAAGGAAAGCTTCGCCGTTTTAAGAGGGAGTTCTGCTATTAATTTGAAGAAGAAATTCCGCTATTTGAAAAAGAAGTTCTGCTATTTGAAAAGGGAGTTCTGCTATTTGAAAGGAAAGCTTCATTATTTTGAAAGGCAGTTTTGCTATTTGAAAAGGAAGTTCTGCAATTTGAAAAAGAAGTTCTGCTCTTTGAAAAGAAAGTTCCGCTATTTGAAAAACAAGTTCTGCTATTTGAAAAGGGAGTTCTGCTATCTGAAAGGAAGGCTTCGCAATTTGAAAAGGGATTTCTGCTCTTTGAAAAGGAAGTTCTGCCTTTTGAAAAAAAAGTTCTGCTATTTGAAAGCGGAGTTCTGCTATTTCAAAAGGAAGTTTCGCTATTTGAAAGGAAAGCTTCGCTATTTGAAAATCGAGTTCTGCAATTTGAAAATGAAGTTCTGTTATTTGAAAAGCAGGTTCTGCTCTTTGAAAAAAAGCTTCGCTTTTTGAAAAGGGAGTTCTGCTATTTGAAAAGGCGTTTCTGCTATGTGAAAGGAAAGCTTCGCTATTTGAGAAGGGAGATCTGCTATTTGAAAAGGAAGTTCTGCTATTTGAAAAGGAAGTTCTTTTAACTCCGTTATTTGAAAAGGGAGTTGTGCTACTTGAAATGGGAGTTCAGCTATTTGAAAGGAAAGCCTCGCCGTTTTAAAAGGGAGTTCTGCTATTAATTTGAAAAAGAAGTTCTTCTATTTGAAAGAGAAGTTCTGCTATTTGGAAAGGGACTTCTGCTATTAGAAAGGAAAGCTTCGCTATTTGAAAAGGGAGTTTTGCTCTTTGAAAAGGAAGTTCTGCTCATTGAAAAGTAAGCTCCGCTGTTTGAATAGGAAGTTCTGCTATTTAACAAGGAAGTTCTGCTATTTGAAAAGGGAGTTCAGCCATTTGAAAAAAAGATTGGCAATTTGACAAGGAATTTCTGCTATTTGAAAAGGGAGTTCTGCTATTTGAAAGCAATGCTTCGCTGTTTGAGAAGGGAGTTCTGCTATTTGAAAAGGAAGTTGTGCTCTTGGAAAGAAGGTTGCGCTACTTGAAAAGGGAGTTCTGCTATTTGAAAAGGAAGTTCTGCTATTTGAAAAGGAAGTTCTGGTATTTCAAAAGGGAGCTCTGCTATTTGAAGGGAAAGCTACGCTAGTTGAAAAGGAAGTTCTGTTATTTGAAAAAAGAAGTTCTGCTATTTGAAAAGGGCGTTCTGCTATTTGAAAAGGAAGTTGCGCTCTTTGAAAAGAATGCTCCGCTACTTGAAAAGGGAGTTCTGCTACTTGAAAAGGAAGTTCTGCTATTTGAAAAGGAAGTTCTGCTCTTTGAAAAGAAACACCGTTATTTGAAAAGGAGTTGTGCTATTTAAAATGGGAGTTCTGCAACTTGAAAGGAAAGCTTCGCCGCTTTAAGAGAGAGTTCTGCTATTAATTTCAAAAAGAATTCTGCTATTTGAAGGAGAAGTTCGCCTATTTGAAAACGCATTTCTGCTATTTGAAAGGAAACCTTCGCTATTTTAAAAGGGAGATCTGCTATTTGAAAAGGAAGTTCTGCTATTTGAAAAGGAAGTTTTGCTATTTGAAAATGGAGTTCTGCTATTTGAAAGGAAGGCTTCCCAATTTGAAAAGGGAGTTCTGCTATTTGAAAAGGAAGTTCTGCTATTCAAAAAGGAAGTTCTGCTATTCAAAAAGGAAGTTCTGGTATTTGGAAAGGAAGTTCAGCCATTTGAAAAAGAAGCTTGGCTATTTGAAAAGGAAGTTCTGCTATTTGAAGAGAAATTTCCGCTTTTTGAAAAGAAAACTCCGTTACTTGAAATAGGAAGTTGTGCTATTTGAAATTGGAGTTCTGCTATTTGAAAAGAAAGCTTCGCCGTTTTAAGTGAGAGTTCTGGTATTAATATGAAACCGAAGTTCTGCTATTTGAAAGAGAAGTTCTCGTATTTGAAAAGGCATTTCTGCTATTTGAAAGGAAAGCTTCGCTATTTGAAAAGGGAGTTTTGCTCTTTGAAAAGGAAGTTCTGCTCATTGAAAGGAAAGCTTCGCCGTTTTAAGAGGGAGTTCTGCTATTAATTTGAGAAAGAAATTCCGCTATTTGAAAAAGAAGTTCTGCTATTTGAAAAGGGAGTTCTGCTATTTGAAAGGAAAGTTTCGCTATTTGAGAAGGGAGTTCTGCTATTTGAAAAGGAAGTTGTGCTCTTTGAAAAGAATGCTCCGCTACTTGAAAGGGAGTTCTGCTATTTGAAAAGGAAATTCTGCTATTTGAAAAGGAAGTTCTGCGATTTGAAAAGGGAGTTCTGCTATTTGAAAGGAAAGCTTTGCTATTTTGAAAGGCAGTTTTGCTATTTAAAAAGGAAGTTCTGCAATTTGAAAAAGAAGTTCTGCTCTTTGAAAAGAAAGTTCCGCTATGTGAAAAAGAAGTTCTGCTATTTGAAAAGGAAGTTCTGCTCTTTGAAAAGAAACACCGTTATTTGAAAAGGAGTTGTGCTATTTAAAATGGGAGTTCTGCAACTTGAAAGGAAAGCTTCGCCGCTTTAAGAGAGAGTTCTGCTATTAATTTCAAAAAGAATTCTGCTATTTGAAGGAGAAGTTCGCCTATTTGAAAACGCATTTCTGCTATTTGAAAGGAAACCTTCGCTATTTTAAAAGGGAGATCTGCTATTTGAAAAGGAAGTTCTGCTATTTGAAAAGGAAGTTTTGCTATTTGAAAATGGAGTTCTGCTATTTGAAAGGAAGGCTTCCCAATTTGAAAAGGGAGTTCTGCTATTTGAAAAGGAAGTTCTGCTATTCAAAAAGGAAGTTCTGCTATTCAAAAAGGAAGTTCTGGTATTTGGAAAGGAAGTTCAGCCATTTGAAAAAGAAGCTTGGCTATTTGAAAAGGAAGTTCTGCTATTTGAAGAGAAATTTCCGCTTTTTGAAAAGAAAACTCCGTTACTTGAAATAGGAAGTTGTGCTATTTGAAATTGGAGTTTTGCTATTTGAAAAGAAAGCTTCGCCGTTTTAAGTGAGAGTTCTGGTATTAATATGAAACCGAAGTTCTGCTATTTGAAAGAGAAGTTCTCGTATTTGAAAAGGCATTTCTGCTATTTGAAAGGAAAGCTTCGCTATTTGAAAAGGGAGTTTTGCTCTTTGAAAAGGAAGTTCTGCTCATTGAAAGGAAAGCTTCGCCGTTTTAAGAGGGAGTTCTGCTATTAATTTGAGAAAGAAATTCCGCTATTTGAAAAAGAAGTTCTGCTATTTGAAAAGGGAGTTCTGCTATTTGAAAGGAAAGTTTCGCTATTTGAGAAGGGAGTTCTGCTATTTGAAAAGGAAGTTGTGCTCTTTGAAAAGAATGCTCCGCTACTTGAAAGGGAGTTCTGCTATTTGAAAAGGAAATTCTGCTATTTGAAAAGGAAGTTCTGCGATTTGAAAAGGGAGTTCTGCTATTTGAAAGGAAAGCTTCGCTATTTTGAAAGGCAGTTTTGCTATTTAAAAAGGAAGTTCTGCAATTTGAAAAAGAAGTTCTGCTCTTTGAAAAGAAAGTTCCGCTATGTGAAAAAGAAGTTCTGCTATTTGAAAAGGGAGTTCTGCTATTTGAAAGGAAAGCTTCGCTATTTGTACAGCAAGTTCTGCTACTTGAAAAGAAAGTTCTGTTATTTGAAATGCAGGTTCTGCTCTTTGAAAAAACCCTCGCTTTTTGAAAAGGGAGTTCTGCTATTTGAAAAGGCATTTCTGCTATTTGAACGGAAAGCTTCGCTATCTGAGAAGGGAGTACTGCCATTTGAAAAGGAAGTTCTGCTATTTGAAAAGGAAGTTCTACTCATTGAGAAGAAAACTCCGTTATTTGAAAAGCGAGTTGTGCTATTTGAAATGGGAGTTCTGTTATTTGAAAGGGAAGCTTCGCCGTTTGAAAACGGAGTTCTGCTATTAATTTGAAAAAGAAGTTCTGCTATTTGAAAGAGAAGTTCTGCTATTTGAGAAGGGAGGTCTGCTACTCGAAAGGAAAGCTTCGCTATTTGAAAAGGGAGTTTTTCTCTGTGAAAAGGAAGATCTGCTCTTTGAAAAGAAAGCTCCGCTGTTTGAAAAGGAAGTTCTGCTATTTGAAAAGGAAGTCCTGCTATTTGAAAAGGAAGTTCTGTTATTTGAAAAGGGAGTTCCGCTATTTGGAAGGAAGTTCAGCCATTTGAAAAAAAAAAGCTTTGCTATTTGAAAAGGAAGTTCTGCTATTTGAAAAGGAAGTTCTGCTCTTTGAAAAGAAAACTCCGTTATTTGAAAAGGGAGTTGTGCTATTTAAAATGGGAGTTCTGCTATTTGAAAGGAAAGCTTCGCCGCTTTAAAAGAGAGTTCTGCTATTAATTTCAAAAAGAATTCTGCTATTTGAAGGAAAAGTTCGCCTATTTGAAAAGGCATTTCTGCTATTTGAAAGGAAACCTTCGCTATTTGAAAAGGGAGTTCTGCTCTTTGAAAGCAAAGCTTCGCCATTTTAAAACAGAGTTCTGCTATTAATTTGAAAAGGAAGTTCTGCTATTTGAAAAAGAAGTTCTGCTATTTGAAAAGGTAGTTCTGCTATTTGAAAGGAAAGCTTCGCTATTTGAGAAGGGAGTTCTGCTATTTGAAAAGGAAGTTCTGCTCTTTGAAAAGAATGCTCCGCTACTTGAAAGGGAGTTCTGCTATTTGAAAAGGAAATTCTGCTGTTTGAAAGGAAAGCTTCGCTATTTTGAAAGGCAGTTTTGCTATTTGAAAAGGATGTTCCGCAATTTGAAAAAGAAGTTCTGCTCTTTGAAAAGAAAGTTCCGCTATTTGAAAAAGAAGTTCTGCTATTTGAAAAGGGAGTTCTGCTATTTGAAAGGAAAGCTTCGCTATTTGAACAGCAAGTTCTGCTATTTGAAAAGAAAGTTCTGTTATTTGAAAATCAGGTTCTGCTCTTTGAAAAAGCCTCGCTTTTTGAAAAGGGAGTTCTGCTATTTGAAAAGGCATTTCTGCTATTTGAACGGAAAGCTTCGCTATCTGAGAAGGGAGTTCTGCTATTTGAAATGGAAGTTCTGCTATTTGAAAAGGAAGTTCTCCTAATTGAAAAGAAAACTCCGTTATTTGAAAAGGGAGTTGTGCTATTTGAAATGGGAGTTGTTATTTGAAAGGAAAGCCTCGCCGTTTTAAAAGGGAGTTCTGCTATTAATTTGAAAAAGAAGTTCTTCTATTTGAAAGAGAAGTTCTGCTATTTGGAAAGGGACTTCTGCTATTAGAAAGGAAAGCTTCGCTATTTGAAAAGGGAGTTTTGCTCTTTGAAAAGGAAGTTCTGCTCATTGAAAAGTAAGCTCCGCTGTTTGAATAGGAAGTTCTGCTATTTAACAAGGAAGTTCTGCTATTTGAAAAGGGAGTTCAGCCATTTGAAAAAAAGATTGGCAATTTGACAAGGAATTTCTGCTATTTGAAAAGGGAGTTCTGCTATTTGAAAGCAATGCTTCGCTGTTTGAGAAGGGAGTTCTGCTATTTGAAAAGGAAGTTGTGCTCTTGGAAAGAAGGTTGCGCTACTTGAAAAGGGAGTTCTGCTATTTGAAAAGGAAGTTCTGCTATTTGAAAAGGAAGTTCTGGTATTTCAAAAGGGAGCTCTGCTATTTGAAGGGAAAGCTACGCTAGTTGAAAAGGAAGTTCTGTTATTTGAAAAAAGAAGTTCTGCTATTTGAAAAGGGCGTTCTGCTATTTGAAAAGGAAGTTGCGCTCTTTGAAAAGAATGCTCCGCTACTTGAAAAGGGAGTTCTACTACTTGAAAAGGAAGTTCTGCTATTTGAAAAGGAAGTTCTGCTCTTTGAAAAGAAACACCGTTATTTGAAAAGGAGTACTGCTATTTAAAATGGGAGTTCTGCAACTTGAAAGGAAAGCTTCGCCGCTTTAAGAGAGAGTTCTGCTATTAATTTCAAAAAGAATTCTGCTATTTGAAGGAGAAGTTCGCCTATTTGAAAACGCATTTCTGCTATTTGAAAGGAAACCTTCGCTATTTTAAAAGGGAGATCTGCTATTTGAAAAGGAAGTTCTGCTTTTTGAAAAGGAAGTTTTGCTATTTGAAAATGGAGTTCTGCTATTTGAAAGGAAGGCTTCCCAATTTGAAAAGGGAGTTCTGCTATTTGAAAAGGAAGTTCTGCTATTCAAAAAGGAAGTTCTGCTATTCAAAAAGGAAGTTCTGGTATTTGGAAAGGAAGTTCAGCCATTTGAAAAAGAAGCTTGGCTATTTGAAAAGGAAGTTCTGCTATTTGAAGAGAAATTTCCGCTTTTTGAAAAGAAAACTCCGTTACTTGAAATAGGAAGTTGTGCTATTTGAAATTGGAGTTTTGCTATTTGAAAAGAAAGCTTCGCCGTTTTAAGTGAGAGTTCTGGTATTAATATGAAACCGAAGTTCTGCTATTTGAAAGAGAAGTTCTCGTATTTGAAAAGGCATTTCTGCTATTTGAAAGGAAAGCTTCGCTATTTGAAAAGGGAGTTTTGCTCTTTGAAAAGGAAGTTCTGCTCATTGAAAGGAAAGCTTCGCCGTTTTAAGAGGGAGTTCTGCTATTAATTTGAGAAAGAAATTCCGCTATTTGAAAAAGAAGTTCTGCTATTTGAAAAGGGAGTTCTGCTATTTGAAAGGAAAGTTTCGCTATTTGAGAAGGGAGTTCTGCTATTTGAAAAGGAAGTTGTGCTCTTTGAAAAGAATGCTCCGCTACTTGAAAGGGAGTTCTGCTATTTGAAAAGGAAATTCTGCTATTTGAAAAGGAAGTTCTGCTATTTGAAAAGGGAGTTCTGCTATTTGAAAGGAAAGCTTCGCTATTTGAACAGCAAGTTCTGCTATTTGAAAAGAAAGTTCTGTTATTTGAAAATCAGGTTCTGCTCTTTGAAAAAGCCTCGCTTTTTGAAAAGGGAGTTCTGCTATTTGAAAAGGCATTTCTGCTATTTGAACGGAAAGCTTCGCTATCTGAGAAGGGAGTTCTGCTATTTGAAATGGAAGTTCTGCTATTTGAAAAGGAAGTTCTCCTAATTGAAAAGAAAACTCCGTTATTTGAAAAGGGAGTTGTGCTATTTGAAATGGGAGTTGTTATTTGAAAGGAAAGCCTCGCCGTTTTAAAAGGGAGTTCTGCTATTAATTTGAAAAAGAAGTTCTTCTATTTGAAAGAGAAGTTCTGCTATTTGGAAAGGGACTTCTGCTATTAGAAAGGAAAGCTTCGCTATTTGAAAAGGGAGTTTTGCTCTTTGAAAAGGAAGTTCTGCTCATTGAAAAGTAAGCTCCGCTGTTTGAATAGGAAGTTCTGCTATTTAACAAGGAAGTTCTGCTATTTGAAAAGGGAGTTCAGCCATTTGAAAAAAAGATTGGCAATTTGACAAGGAATTTCTGCTATTTGAAAAGGGAGTTCTGCTATTTGAAAGCAATGCTTCGCTGTTTGAGAAGGGAGTTCTGCTATTTGAAAAGGAAGTTGTGCTCTTGGAAAGAAGGTTGCGCTACTTGAAAAGGGAGTTCTGCTATTTGAAAAGGAAGTTCTGCTATTTGAAAAGGAAGTTCTGGTATTTCAAAAGGGAGCTCTGCTATTTGAAGGGAAAGCTACGCTAGTTGAAAAGGAAGTTCTGTTATTTGAAAAAAGAAGTTCTGCTATTTGAAAAGGGCGTTCTGCTATTTGAAAAGGAAGTTGCGCTCTTTGAAAAGAATGCTCCGCTACTTGAAAAGGGAGTTCTACTACTTGAAAAGGAAGTTCTGCTATTTGAAAAGGAAGTTCTGCTCTTTGAAAAGAAACACCGTTATTTGAAAAGGAGTACTGCTATTTAAAATGGGAGTTCTGCAACTTGAAAGGAAAGCTTCGCCGCTTTAAGAGAGAGTTCTGCTATTAATTTCAAAAACAATTCTGCTATTTGAAGGAGAAGTTCGCCTATTTGAAAACGCATTTCTGCTATTTGAAAGGAAACCTTCGCTATTTTAAAAGGGAGATCTGCTATTTGAAAAGGAAGTTCTGCTTTTTGAAAAGGAAGTTTTGCTATTTGAAAATGGAGTTCTGCTATTTGAAAGGAAGGCTTCCCAATTTGAAAAGGGAGTTCTGCTATTTGAAAAGGAAGTTCTGCTATTCAAAAAGGAAGTTCTGCTATTCAAAAAGGAAGTTCTGGTATTTGGAAAGGAAGTTCAGCCATTTGAAAAAGAAGCTTGGCTATTTGAAAAGGAAGTTCTGCTATTTGAAGAGAAATTTCCGCTTTTTGAAAAGAAAACTCCGTTACTTGAAATAGGAAGTTGTGCTATTTGAAATTGGAGTTTTGCTATTTGAAAAGAAAGCTTCGCCGTTTTAAGTGAGAGTTCTGGTATTAATATGAAACCGAAGTTCTGCTATTTGAAAGAGAAGTTCTCGTATTTGAAAAGGCATTTCTGCTATTTGAAAGGAAAGCTTCGCTATTTGAAAAGGGAGTTTTGCTCTTTGAAAAGGAAGTTCTGCTCATTGAAAGGAAAGCTTCGCCGTTTTAAGAGGGAGTTCTGCTATTAATTTGAGAAAGAAATTCCGCTATTTGAAAAAGAAGTTCTGCTATTTGAAAAGGGAGTTCTGCTATTTGAAAGGAAAGTTTCGCTATTTGAGAAGGGAGTTCTGCTATTTGAAAAGGAAGTTGTGCTCTTTGAAAAGAATGCTCCGCTACTTGAAAGGGAGTTCTGCTATTTGAAAAGGAAATTCTGCTATTTGAAAAGGAAGTTCTGCTATTTGAAAAGGGAGTTCTGCTATTTGAAAGGAAAGCTTCGCTATTTGAACAGCAAGTTCTGCTATTTGAAAAGAAAGTTCTGTTATTTGAAAATCAGGTTCTGCTCTTTGAAAAAGCCTCGCTTTTTGAAAAGGGAGTTCTGCTATTTGAAAAGGCATTTCTGCTATTTGAACGGAAAGCTTCGCTATCTGAGAAGGGAGTTCTGCTATTTGAAATGGAAGTTCTGCTATTTGAAAAGGAAGTTCTCCTAATTGAAAAGAAAACTCCGTTATTTGAAAAGGGAGTTGTGCTATTTGAAATGGGAGTTGTTATTTGAAAGGAAAGCCTCGCCGTTTTAAAAGGGAGTTCTGCTATTAATTTGAAAAAGAAGTTCTTCTATTTGAAAGAGAAGTTCTGCTATTTGGAAAGGGACTTCTGCTATTAGAAAGGAAAGCTTCGCTATTTGAAAAGGGAGTTTTGCTCTTTGAAAAGGAAGTTCTGCTCATTGAAAAGTAAGCTCCGCTGTTTGAATAGGAAGTTCTGCTATTTAACAAGGAAGTTCTGCTATTTGAAAAGGGAGTTCAGCCATTTGAAAAAAAGATTGGCAATTTGACAAGGAATTTCTGCTATTTGAAAAGGGAGTTCTGCTATTTGAAAGCAATGCTTCGCTGTTTGAGAAGGGAGTTCTGCTATTTGAAAAGGAAGTTGTGCTCTTGGAAAGAAGGTTGCGCTACTTGAAAAGGGAGTTCTGCTATTTGAAAAGGAAGTTCTGCTATTTGAAAAGGAAGTTCTGGTATTTCAAAAGGGAGCTCTGCTATTTGAAGGGAAAGCTACGCTAGTTGAAAAGGAAGTTCTGTTATTTGAAAAAAGAAGTTCTGCTATTTGAAAAGGGCGTTCTGCTATTTGAAAAGGAAGTTGCGCTCTTTGAAAAGAATGCTCCGCTACTTGAAAAGGGAGTTCTACTACTTGAAAAGGAAGTTCTGCTATTTGAAAAGGAAGTTCTGCTCTTTGAAAAGAAACACCGTTATTTGAAAAGGAGTACTGCTATTTAAAATGGGAGTTCTGCAACTTGAAAGGAAAGCTTCGCCGCTTTAAGAGAGAGTTCTGCTATTAATTTCAAAAACAATTCTGCTATTTGAAGGAGAAGTTCGCCTATTTGAAAACGCATTTCTGCTATTTGAAAGGAAACCTTCGCTATTTTAAAAGGGAGATCTGCTATTTGAAAAGGAAGTTCTGCTATTTGAAAAGGAAGTTTTGCTATTTGAAAATGGAGTTCTGCTATTTGAAAGGAAGGCTTCCCAATTTGAAAAGGGAGTTCTGCTATTTGAAAAGGAAGTTCTGCTATTCAAAAAGGAAGTTCTGCTATTCAAAAAGGAAGTTCTGGTATTTGGAAAGGAAGTTCAGCCATTTGAAAAAGAAGCTTGGCTATTTGAAAAGGAAGTTCTGCTATTTGAAGAGAAATTTCCGCTTTTTGAAAAGAAAACTCCGTTACTTGAAATAGGAAGTTGTGCTATTTGAAATTGGAGTTCTGCTATTTGAAAAGAAAGCTTCGCCGTTTTAAGTGAGAGTTCTGGTATTAATATGAAACCGAAGTTCTGCTATTTGAAAGAGAAGTTCTCGTATTTGAAAAGGCATTTCTGCTATTTGAAAGAAAAGCTTCGCTATTTGAAAAGGGAGTTTTGCTCTTTGAAAAGGAAGTTCTGCTCATTGAAAGGAAAGCTTCGCCGTTTTAAGAGGGAGTTCTGCTATTAATTTGAGAAAGAAATTCCGCTATTTGAAAAAGAAGTTCTGCTATTTGAAAAGGGAGTTCTGCTATTTGAAAGGAAAGTTTCGCTATTTGAGAAGGGAGTTCTGCTATTTGAAAAGGAAGTTGTGCTCTTTGAAAAGAATGCTCCGCTACTTGAAAGGGAGTTCTGCTATTTGAAAAGGAAATTCTGCTATTTGAAAAGGAAGTTCTGCGATTTGAAAAGGGAGTTCTGCTATTTGAAAGGAAAGCTTTGCTATTTTGAAAGGCAGTTTTGCTATTTAAAAAGGAAGTTCTGCAATTTGAAAAAGAAGTTCTGCTCTTTGAAAAGAAAGTTCCGCTATGTGAAAAAGAAGTTCTGCTATTTGAAAAGGGAGTTCTGCTATTTGAAAGGAAAGCTTCGCTATTTGTACAGCAAGTTCTGCTACTTGAAAAGAAAGTTCTGTTATTTGAAATGCAGGTTCTGCTCTTTGAAAAAACCCTCGCTTTTTGAAAAGGGAGTTCTGCTATTTGAAAAGGCATTTCTGCTATTTGAACGGAAAGCTTCGCTATCTGAGAAGGGAGTACTGCCATTTGAAAAGGAAGTTCTGCTATTTGAAAAGGAAGTTCTACTCATTGAGAAGAAAACTCCGTTATTTGAAAAGCGAGTTGTGCTATTTGAAATGGGAGTTCTGTTATTTGAAAGGGAAGCTTCGCCGTTTGAAAACGGAGTTCTGCTATTAATTTGAAAAAGAAGTTCTGCTATTTGAAAGAGAAGTTCTGCTATTTGAGAAGGGAGGTCTGCTACTCGAAAGGAAAGCTTCGCTATTTGAAAAGGGAGTTTTTCTCTGTGAAAAGGAAGATCTGCTCTTTGAAAAGAAAGCTCCGCTGTTTGAAAAGGAAGTTCTGCTATTTGAAAAGGAAGTCCTGCTATTTGAAAAGGAAGTTCTGTTATTTGAAAAGGGAGTTCCGCTATTTGGAAGGAAGTTCAGCCATTTGAAAAAAAAAAGCTTTGCTATTTGAAAAGGAAGTTCTGCTATTTGAAAAGGAAGTTCTGCTCTTTGAAAAGAAAACTCCGTTATTTGAAAAGGGAGTTGTGCTATTTAAAATGGGAGTTCTGCTATTTGAAAGGAAAGCTTCGCCGCTTTAAAAGAGAGTTCTGCTATTAATTTCAAAAAGAATTCTGCTATTTGAAGGAGAAGTTCGCCTATTTGAAAAGGCATTTCTGCTATTTGAAAGGAAACCTTCGCTATTTGAAAAGGGAGTTCTGCTCTTTGAAAGCAAAGCTTCGCCATTTTAAAACAGAGTTCTGCTATTAATTTGAAAAGGAAGTTCTGCTATTTGAAAAAGAAGTTCTGCTATTTGAAAAGGTAGTTCTGCTATTTGAAAGGAAAGCTTCGCTATTTGAGAAGGGAGTTCTGCTATTTGAAAAGGAAGTTCTGCTCTTTGAAAAGAATGCTCCGCTACTTGAAAGGGAGTTCTGCTATTTGAAAAGGAAATTCTGCTATTTGAAAGGAAAGCTTCGCTATTTTGAAAGGCAGTTTTGCTATTTGAAAAGGATGTTCCGCAATTTGAAAAAGAAGTTCTGCTCTTTGAAAAGAAAGTTCCGCTATTTGAAAAAGAAGTTCTGCTATTTGAAAAGGGAGTTCTGCTATTTGAAAGGAAAGCTTCGCTATTTGAACAGCAAGTTCTGCTATTTGAAAAGAAAGTTCTGTTATTTGAAAATCAGGTTCTGCTCTTTG
Source organism: Paramuricea clavata (assembly GCA_902702795.2). Taxonomy (NCBI): domain Eukaryota; kingdom Metazoa; phylum Cnidaria; class Anthozoa; order Malacalcyonacea; family Plexauridae; genus Paramuricea; species Paramuricea clavata. The sequence continues at coordinate 50,530 of CACRXK020000897.1, forward strand.
AAAAAGCCTCGCTTTTTGAAAAGGGAGTTCTGCTATTTGAAAAGGCATTTCTGCTATTTGAACGGAAAGCTTCGCTATCTGAGAAGGGAGTTCTGCTATTTGAAATGGAAGTTCTGCTATTTGAAAAGGAAGTTCTCCTAATTGAAAAGAAAACTCCGTTATTTGAAAAGGGAGTTGTGCTATTTGAAATGGGAGTTGTTATTTGAAAGGAAAGCTTTGCCGTTTTGAAAGGGAGTTCTTCTATTAATTTGAAAAAGAAGTTCTGCTATTTGACGGAGAAGTTCTACTAGATGAAAGGAAAGCTTCGCTATTTGGAAAGGCCGTTTTGCTCTTTGAAAAGGAAGTTCTGCTATTTGAAAAGGAAGTTCTGCTCTTTGAAAAGAAAACTCCGTTATTTGAAAAGGGAGTTGTGCTATTTAAAATGGGAGTTCTGCTATATGAAAGGAAAGCTCCGCCGCTTGAAGAGAGAGTTCTGCTATTAATTTCAAAAAGAATTCTGCTATTTGAAGGGGAAGTTCGCCTATTTGAAAAGGCATTTCTGCTATTTGAAAGGAAACCTTCGCTATTTGAAAAGGGAGTTTTGCTATTTGAAAGCAAAGCTTCGCCATTTTAAAAGAGAGTTCTGCTATTAATTTGAAAAGGAAGTTCTGCTATTTGAAAAAGAAGTTCTGCTATTTGAAAAGGGAGTTCTGCCATTTGAAAGGAAGGCTTCGACATTTTAGAAGAGAGTTCTGCTATTAATTTGAAAAGGAAGTTCTGCTATTTGAAAAAGAAGTTCTGCTATTTAAAAAAGGTAGTTCTGCTATTTGAAAGGAAAGCTTCGCTTTTTTGAGATGGGAGTTCTGGTATTTGAAAAGGAAGTTGTGATCTTTGAAAAGAATGCTCCGCTACTTGAAAGGGAGTTCTGCTATTTGAAAAGGAAATTCTGCTATTTGAAAAGGAAGTTCTGCTATTTGAAAAGGGAGTTCTGCTATTTGAAAGGAAAGCTTCGCTATTTTGAAAGGCAGTTTTGCTATTTGAAAAGGAAGTTCTGCAATTTGAAAAAGAAGTTCTGCTTGCTCTTTGAAAAGAAAGTTCCGCTATTTGAAAAAGAAGTTCTGCCATTTGAAAACTGAGTTCTGCTATTTGAAAGGAAAGCTTCGCTAGTTGTACAGCAAGTTCTGCTATTTGAAAAGAAAGTTCTGTTATATGAAAAGCAGGTTCTGCTCTTTGAAAAAAGCCTCGCTTTTTGAAAAGAGAATTCTGCTATTTGAAAAGGCATTTCTGCTATTTGAACGGAAAGCTTCGCCATCTGAGAAGGGAGTTCTGCTATTTGAAAAGGAAGTTCTGCTATTTGAAAAGGAAGTTCTACTCATTGAAAAGAAAACTCCGTTATTTGAAAAGCGAGTTGTGCTATTTGAAGTGGGAGTTCTGTTATTTGAAAGGAAAGCTTCGCCGTTTGAAAAGGGAGTTCTGCTATTAATTTGAAAAAGAAGTTCTGCTATTTGAAAGAGAAGTTCTGCTATTTGAGAAGGGAGTTCTGCTATTAGAAAGGAAAGCTTCGCTATTTGAAAAGGGAGTTTTTCTCTGTGAAAAGGAAGTTCTGCTCTTTGAAAAGAAAGCTCCGCTGTTTGAAAAGGGAGTCCTGCTATTTGAAAAGGAAGTCCTGCTATTTGAAAAGGATGTTTTGTTATTTGAAAAGGGAGTTCCGTTATTTGGAAATCTAGTTCAGACATTTGAAAAAAAAAGCTTTGCTCTTAGAAAAGGAAGTTCTGCTATTTGAAAAGGAAGTTCTGCTCTTTGAAAAAAAAACTCCGTTATTTGAAAAGGGAGTTGTGCTATTTAAAATGGGAGTTCTACTATTTGAAGGGAAAACTTCGCCGCTTTAAGAGAGAGTTCTGCTATTAATTTCAAAAAGAATTCTGCTATTTGAAGGAGAAGTTCGCCTATTTGAAAAGGTATTTCTGCTATTTGAAAGGAAACCTTCGCTATTTTAAAAGAGAGTTCTGCTAATAATTTGAAAAGGAAGTTCTGCTATTTCAAAACGAAGTTCTGCTATTTGAAAAGGGAGTTGTGCTCTTTGGAAAGAATGCTCCGCTATTTCAAAGGGAGTTCTGCTATTTGAAAAGGAGTTCTGCAATTTGAAAAAGGAGTTCTGCTCTTTGAAATGAAAGTTCCGCTATTTGAAAAGGGAGTTCTGCTATTTGAAAGGAAAGCTTCGCTATTTGAACAGTGAGTTCTGCTATTTGAAAAAAAGTTCTGTTATTTGAAAAGCTGGTTCTGCTCTTTGAAAAAAGCCTCGCTTCTTGAAAAGGAAGTTCTGCCATTTTAAAAGGATTTCTGCTATTTGAACGGAAAGCTTCGCTATCTGAGAAGGAAGTTCTGCTATTTGAAAAGGAAGTTCTGCTATTTGAAAATGAAGTTCTGTTTTTTGAAAAGGGAGTTCTGCTATTTGAAAGGAAGGCTTTGCTATTTGAAAAGGCAGTTCTGCTATTTGAAAAGTGGTTGTGCTATTCAAAAAGGAAGTTCTGCTCTTTGAAAAGAAAACTCCGTTATTTGGAAAGGGAGTTGTGACATTTGAAATGGGAGTTCTGCCATTTGAAAGGAAAGCTTTGCGGTTTTAAGAGAGAGTTCTGCTATTAATTTGAAACCGAAGTTCTGCCATTTGAAAGAGAAATTCTGCTATTTGAAAAGGCATTTCTGCTATTTGAAAGGAAACCTTCGCTATTTGGAAAGGGAGTTCTGCTATTTCAAAGGAATGCTTCGCCACTTTAAAAGAGAGTTCTGCTATTAATTTGAAAAGAAAGTTCTGCTATTTGAAAAGGAATTTCTGCTATTTGAGAAGCGAGTTCTGCTATTTGAAAGGAAAGCTTCGCTATTTTAAAAAGCAGTTTTGCTAGGTGAAAAGCAAGTTCTGCAATTTGAAAAAGAAATTCTGCTCTTTGAAAAGAAAGTTCCGCTATTTGGAAAACAAGTTGTGCCATTTGAAAAGGGAGTTCTGCTATTTGAAAGGAAAGCTTCGCCGCTTTAAGAGAGAGTTCTGCTATTAATTTCAAAAAGAATTCTGTTATTTGAAGGAGAAGTTCGCGTATTTGAAAAGGCATTTCTGCTATTTGAAAGGTAACCTTCGCTATTTGAAAAGGGAGTTTTGCTATTTGAAAAGGAATTTCTGCTATTTGAGAAGCGAGTTCTGCTATTTGAAAGGAAAGCTTCGCTATTTTAAAAAGCAGTTTTGCTATGTGAAAAGCAAGTTCAGCAATTTGAAAAGGAACTTCTGCTCTTTTTAAAGGAAAGTTCCGCTATTTGAAAAGGGATTTCTGCTATTTCAAAAGGGAGTTCTGCTATTTGAAAGGAAAGCTTCGCTAGTTGAAAAGGAAGATCTGCTATTTGAAAAAGAAGTTCTGCTATTTGAAAAGGAAGTTCTGCAATTTGAAAAGGAAGTTCTACTCCTTGAAAAGAAAGTTCGGTTATTTGAAAAGGGAGTTCTGCTATTTCAAAAGGGAGTTCTGCTATTTGAAAGAAAAGTTCCACTAGTTGAAAAGGCAGATTTGCTATTTCAAAAGAAAGTTCTGCAATTTGAAAAGGAAGTTGTGCTCTGTGAAAAGAATGCTCCGCTACTTGAAAGGGACTTCTGCTATTTGAAAAGGAAGTTCTGCTATTTCAAAAGAAAGTTCTGCAATTTGAAAAGGAAGTGCTGCTCTTTGAAAAGAAAGTTTCTCTATTTGAAAAGGAAGTTCTGCTATTTCAAAAAGGAGTTCTGCTATTTGAAAGGAAAGCTTCGCTAGTTGAAAACGAAGTTCTGCTATTTGACAAAGAAGTTCTGCTATTTGAAAAGGGAGTTCTGCTCTTTGAAAAGAAAGCTTCGCTATTTGAGAAGGAAGTTCTGCTATTTGAGAAGGAAGTTGTGCTCTTTGAAAAGAATGCTCCGCTACTTGAAAAGGGAGTTCTGCTATTTGAAAAGCAAGTTCTGGTATTTGAAAGGGGAGTTCTGCTATTCCAAAAGGGAGTTTTGCTATTTGAAAGGAAACTTCGCTATTTGAAAAGCGAGTTCTGCTAATTAAAAAGGAAGTTCTGTTACTTGAATAGCAGGTTCTGCTCTTTGAAAAGAAAGCTTCGCTTTTGGAAAAGCGAGTTCTGCTATTTGAAAAGGCATTTCTGCTATTTGAAAGGAAAGCTTCGCTATTTGAGAGGGGAGTTCTGCTATTTGAAAAGGAAGTTCTGCTATTTGAAAAGGAAGTTCTGCACTTTGAAAAGAAAACTCCGTTATTTGAAAAGGGAGTTGTGCTATTTGAAATGGGAGTCCTGCTATCTGAAAGGAAACTTCGCTGTTTTGAAAGGAAGTTCTGCTATTAGTTTGAGAAAGAAGTTCTGCTAATTGAAAGAGAAGTTCTGCTATTTGAAAAGGGAGTGCTGCTATTTGAAAGTAAAGCTTCGCTATTTAAAAAGGGATTTTGCTCCTTGAAATGGAAGTTCAGCTCTTTTAAAAGAAAGCTCCCTGCTTGAAAAGGGAGTTCTGCTATTTGAAAAGGAAGTTCTGCTATTTGAAAAGGCATTTCTGCTATTTGAAAGGAAAGCTTCGCTATTTGAGAAGGGAGTTCTGCTATTTGAAAAGGAAGTTCTGCTATTTGAAAAGGAAGTTCTGCTCTTTGAAAAGAAAACTCCGTTATTTGAAAAGGGAATTGTGCTATTTGTAATGGGAGTCCTGCTATCTGAAAGGAAACTTCGCTGTTTTCAAAGGAAGTTCTGCTATTAGTTTGAGAAAGAAGTTCTGCTATTTGAAAGAGAAGTTCTGCTATTTGAAAAGGGAGTGCTGCTATTTGAAAGGAAAGCTTCGCTATTTGAAAAGGGAGTTCTGCTCTTTTAAAAGAAAGCTCCGCTGCTTGAAAAGGGAGTTCTGCTATTTGAAAAGGAAGTTCTGCTATTTGAAAAGGAAGTTTTGCTATTTGAAAAGTGAGTTCTGCTATTTGAAAGGAAGGCTTCGCTATTTCAAAAGGGAGTTCTGCTATTTGAAAAGGAATTTCTGCTATTCGAAAAGGAAGTTCTGCTACTTGGAAAGGAAGTTCAGCCATTTGAAAGAAAAAGCTTGGCTATTTGAAAAGGAAGTTCTGCTATTTGAAAAGGAAGTTCTGCTCTTTGAAAAGAAAGTTTCTCTATTTGAAAAGGGAGTTCTGCTATTTCAAAAAGGAGTTCTGCTATTTGAAAGGAAAGCTTCGCTAGTTGAAAACGAAGTTCTGCTATTTGACAAAGAAGTTCTGCTATTTGAAAAGGGAGTTCTGCTCTTTGAAAAGAAAGCTTCGCTATTTGAGAAGGAAGTTCTGCTATTTGAGAAAGAAGTTGTGCTCTTTGAAAAGAATGCTCCGCTACTTGAAAAGGGAGTTCTGCTCTTTGAAAAGAAAGCTTTGCTATTTGAGAAGGAAGTTCTGCTATTTGAGAAGGAAGTTGTGCTCTTTGAAAAGAATGCTCCGCTACTTGAAAAGGGAGTTCTGCTATTTGAAAAGCAAGTTCTGGTATTTGAAAGGGGAGTTCTGCTATTCCAAAAGGGAGTTTTGCTATTTGAAAGGAAACTTCGCTATTTGAAAAGCGAGTTCTGCTAATTAAAAAGGAAGTTCTGTTACTTGAATAGCAGGTTCTGCTCTTTGAAAAGAAAGCTTCGCTTTTGGAAAAGCGAGTTCTGCTATTTGAAAAGGCATTTCTGCTATTTGAAAGGAAAGCTTCGCTATTTGAGAGGGGAGTTCTGCTATTTGAAAAGGAAGTTCTGCTATTTGAAAAGGAAGTTCTGCACTTTGAAAAGAAAACTCCGTTATTTGAAAAGGGAGTTGTGCTATTTGAAATGGGAGTCCTGCTATCTGAAAGGAAACTTCGCTGTTTTGAAAGGAAGTTCTGCTATTAGTTTGAGAAAGAAGTTCTGCTAATTGAAAGAGAAGTTCTGCTATTTGAAAAGGGAGTGCTGCTATTTGAAAGTAAAGCTTCGCTATTTAAAAAGGGATTTTGCTCCTTGAAATGGAAGTTCAGCTCTTTTAAAAGAAAGCTCCCTGCTTGAAAAGGGAGTTCTGCTATTTGAAAAGGAAGTTCTGCTATTTGAAAAGGCATTTCTGCTATTTGAAAGGAAAGCTTCGCTATTTGAGAAGGGAGTTCTGCTATTTGAAAAGGAAGTTCTGCTATTTGAAAAGGAAGTTCTGCTCTTTGAAAAGAAAACTCCGTTATTTGAAAAGGGAATTGTGCTATTTGTAATGGGAGTCCTGCTATCTGAAAGGAAACTTCGCTGTTTTCAAAGGAAGTTCTGCTATTAGTTTGAGAAAGAAGTTCTGCTATTTGAAAGAGAAGTTCTGCTATTTGAAAAGGGAGTGCTGCTATTTGAAAGGAAAGCTTCGCTATTTGAAAAGGGAGTTCTGCTCTTTTAAAAGAAAGCTCCGCTGCTTGAAAAGGGAGTTCTGCTATTTGAAAAGGAAGTTCTGCTATTTGAAAAGGAAGTTTTGCTATTTGAAAAGTGAGTTCTGCTATTTGAAAGGAAGGCTTCGCTATTTCAAAAGGGAGTTCTGCTATTTGAAAAGGAATTTCTGCTATTCGAAAAGGAAGTTCTGCTACTTGGAAAGGAAGTTCAGCCATTTGAAAGAAAAAGCTTGGCTATTTGAAAAGGAAGTTCTGCTATTTGAAAAGGAAGTTCTGCTCTTTGAAAAGAAAGTTTCTCTATTTGAAAAGGGAGTTCTGCTATTTCAAAAAGGAGTTCTGCTATTTGAAAGGAAAGCTTCGCTAGTTGAAAACGAAGTTCTGCTATTTGACAAAGAAGTTCTGCTATTTGAAAAGGGAGTTCTGCTCTTTGAAAAGAAAGCTTCGCTATTTGAGAAGGAAGTTCTGCTATTTGAGAAGGAAGTTGTGCTCTTTGAAAAGAATGCTCCGCTACTTGAAAAGGGAGTTCTGCTCTTTGAAAAGAAAGCTTTGCTATTTGAGAAGAAAGTTCTGCTATTTGAGAAGGAAGTTGTGCTCTTTGAAAAGAATGCTCCGCTACTTGAAAAGGGAGTTCTGCTATTTGAAAAGCAAGTTCTGGTATTTGAAAGGGGAGTTCTGCTATTCCAAAAGGGAGTTTTGCTATTTGAAAGGAAACTTCGTTATTTGAAAAGCGAGTTCTGCTAATTAAAAAGGAAGTTCTGTTACTTGAATAGCAGGTTCTGCTCTTTGAAAAGAAAGCTTCGCTTTTTGAAAAGCGAGTTCTGCTATTTGAAAAGGCATTTCTGCTATTTGAAAGGAAAGCTTCGCTATTTGAGAGGGGAGTTCTGCTATTTGAAAAGGAAGTTCTGCTATTTGAAAAGGAAGTTCTGCACTTTGAAAAGAAAACTCCGTTATTTGAAAAGGGAGTTGTGCTATTTGAAATGGGAGTCCTGCTATCTGAAAGGAAACTTCGCTGTTTTGAAAGGAAGTTCTGCTATTAGTTTGAGAAAGAAGTTCTGCTAATTGAAAGAGAAGTTCTGCTATTTGAAAAGGGAGTGCTGCTATTTGAAAGTAAAGCTTCGCTATTTAAAAAGGGATTTTGCTCCTTGAAATGGAAGTTCAGCTCTTTTAAAAGAAAGCTCCCTGCTTGAAAAGGGAGTTCTGCTATTTGAAAAGGAAGTTCTGCTATTTGAAAAGGCATTTCTGCTATTTGAAAGGAAAGCTTCGCTATTTGAGAAGGGAGTTCTGCTATTTGAAAAGGAAGTTCTGCTCTTTGAAAAGAAAACTCCGTTATTTGAAAAGGGAATTGTGCTATTTGTAATGGGAGTCCTGCTATCTGAAAGGAAACTTCGCTGTTTTCAAAGGAAGTTCTGCTATTAGTTTGAGAAAGAAGTTCTGCTATTTGAAAGAGAAGTTCTGCTATTTGAAAAGGGAGTGCTGCTATTTGAAAGGAAAGCTTCGCTATTTGAAAAGGGAGTTCTGCTCTTTTAAAAGAAAGCTCCGCTGCTTGAAAAGGGAGTTCTGCTATTTGAAAAGGAAGTTCTGCTATTTGAAAAGGAAGTTTTGCTATTTGAAAAGTGAGTTCTGCTATTTGAAAGGAAGGCTTCGCTATTTCAAAAGGGAGTTCTGCTATTTGAAAAGGAATTTCTGCTATTCGAAAAGGAAGTTCTGCTACTTGGAAAGGAAGTTCAGCCATTTGAAAGAAAAAGCTTGGCTATTTGAAAAGGAAGTTCTGCTATTTGAAAAGGAAGTTCTGCTCTTTGAAAAGAAAGTTTCTCTATTTGAAAAGGGAGTTCTGCTATTTCAAAAAGGAGTTCTGCTATTTGAAAGGAAAGCTTCGCTAGTTGAAAACGAAGTTCTGCTATTTGACAAAGAAGTTCTGCTACTTGAAAAGGGAGTTCTGCTCTTTGAAAAGAAAGCTTTGCTATTTGAGAAGGAAGTTCTGCTATTTGAGAAGGAAGTTGTGCTCTTTGAAAAGAATGCTCCGCTACTTGAAAAGGGAGTTCTGCTATTTGAAAAGCAAGTTCTGGTATTTGAAAGGGGAGTTCTGCTATTCCAAAAGGGAGTTTTGCTATTTGAAAGGAAACTTCGCTATTTGAAAAGCGAGTTCTGCTAATTAAAAAGGAAGTTCTGTTACTTGAATAGCAGGTTCTGCTCTTTGAAAAGAAAGCTTCGCTTTTTGAAAAGCGAGTTCTGCTATTTGAAAAGGCATTTCTGCTATTTGAAAGGAAAGCTTCGCTATTTGAGAGGGGAGTTCTGCTATTTGAAAAGGAAGTTCTGCTATTTGAAAAGGAAGTTCTGCACTTTGAAAAGAAAACTCCGTTATTTGAAAAGGGAGTTGTGCTATTTGAAATGGGAGTCCTGCTATCTGAAAGGAAACTTCGCTGTTTTGAAAGGAAGTTCTGCTATTAGTTTGAGAAAGAAGTTCTGCTAATTGAAAGAGAAGTTCTGCTATTTGAAAAGGGAGTGCTGCTATTTGAAAGTAAAGCTTCGCTATTTAAAAAGGGATTTTGCTCCTTGAAATGGAAGTTCAGCTCTTTTAAAAGAAAGCTCCCTGCTTGAAAAGGGAGTTCTGCTATTTGAAAAGGAAGTTCTGCTATTTGAAAAGGCATTTCTGCTATTTGAAAGAAAGCTTCGCTATTTGAGAAGGGAGTTCTGCTATTTGAAAAGGAAGTTCTGCTATTTGAAAAGGAAGTTCTGCTCTTTGAAAAGAAAACTCCGTTATTTGAAAAGGGAATTGTGCTATTTGTAATGGGAGTCCTGCTATCTGAAAGGAAACTTCGCTGTTTTCAAAGGAAGTTCTGCTATTAGTTTGAGAAAGAAGTTCTGCTATTTGAAAAGGGAGTGCTGCTATTTGAAAGGAAAGCTTCGCTATTTGAAAAGGGAGTTCTGCTCTTTTAAAAGAAAGCTCCGCTGCTTGAAAAGGGAGTTCTGCTATTTGAAAAGGAAGTTCTGCTATTTGAAAAGGAAGTTTTGCTATTTGAAAAGTGAGTTCTGCTATTTGAAAGGAAGGCTTCGCTATTTCAAAAGGGAGTTCTGCTATTTGAAAAGGAATTTCTGCTATTCGAAAAGGAAGTTCTGCTACTTGGAAAGGAAGTTCAGCCATTTGAAAGAAAAAGCTTGGCTATTTGAAAAGGAAGTTCTGCTATTTGAAAAGGAAGTTCTGCTCTTTGAAAAGAAAACTCCGTTATTTGAAAAGGGAGTCTGCTATTTGAAAGGAAAGCTTCGCCGTTTTAAGAGAGTTCTGCTATAAATTTGAAAAAGAAATTCTGCTATTTGAAAGAGAAGTTCTGCTATTTGAAAAGGGAGATCAGCTATTTGAAAAGGAAGTTCTGCTAGTTGAAAAGGAAGTTTTGCTATTTGAAAAGGGAGTTCTGCTATTTGAAAGGAAGGCTTTCCAGTTTGAAAAGGGAGTTCTGCTATTTGAAAAGGAAGTTCTGCTATTCAAAAGGGAAGTTCTGCTATTTGGAAAGGAAGTTCAGCCATTTGAAAAAAAAAAGCTTGGCTTTTTGAAAAGGAAGTTCTGCTATTTGAAGAGAAAGTTCTGCTTTTTGAAGAGAAAACTCCGTTATTTGAAATAGGAAGTTGTGCTATTTGAAATTGGAGTTCTGCTATTTGAAAGGAAAGCTTCGTCGTTTTAAGTGAGAGTTCTGCTATTAATTTGAAACCGAAGTTCTGCTATTTGAAAGAGAAGTTCTCCTATTAGAAAAGAAAGCTCCGCTATTTGAAAGGGGTTCTGCTGTTTGAAAAAGAAGTTCTGCTGTTTGAAAAGAAAGTTCTGCTATTTGAAAAGGAAGTTCTGCTCTTTGAAAAGAAAACTCCGATATTTGAAAAGGGAGTCTGCTATTTGAAAGGAAAGCTTCGCCGTTTTAACAGAGTTCTGCTATAAATTTGAAAAAGAAATTGTGCTATTTGAAAGAGAAGTTCTGCTATTTGAAAAGGGAGATCAGCTATTTGAAAAGGAAGTTCTGCTATTTGAAAAGGAAGTTTTGCTATTTGAAAAGGGAGTTCTGCTGTTTGAAAGGAAGGCTTTCCAGTTTGAAAAGGGAGTTCTGCTATTTGAAAAGGAAGTTCTGCTATTCAAAAGGGAAGTTCTGCTATTTGGAAAGGAAGTTCAGCCATTTGAAAAAAAAAAGCTTGGCTGTTTGAAAAGGAAGTTCTGCTATTTGAAGAGAAAGTTCTGCTTTTTGAAAAGAAAACTCCGTTATTTGAAATAGGAAGTTGTGCTATTTGAAATTGGAGTTCTGCTATTTGAAAGGAAAGCTTCGTCGTTTTAAGTGAGAGTTCTGCTATTAATTTGAAACCGAAGTTCTGCTATTTGAAAGAGAAGTTCTCCTATTAGAAAAGAAAGCTCCACTATTTGGAAAGGGGTTCTGCTGTTTGAAAAGGAAGTTCTGCTGTTTGAAAAGAAAGTTCTGCTATTTGAAAAGGGAGTACTGCTATTTGAAAGGAAACTTCGCTATTTCAAAAGCAGTTTTGCTATTTAAAAAGGAAGTTCTGTATTTTGAAAAGGGAGTTCTGCTATTTTAAAGGAAAGCTTCCCTAGTTGGAAAGGGACATCTGCTATTTGACAAGGAAGTTCTGCACTTTGAAAAGAAAGCTCCGCTATTTGAAACGGGAGTTCTGCCATTTCAAAAGGAAGTTCTGCTATTTTAAAAGGAAGTTCTGCTATTTGAAAGGGGAGTTCTACTATTTGAAAGCAAAGTGTCACCATTTTTAAAAGGTAGTTCTGCTATTTGAAAAGGAAGTTCTAATCTTTGAAAAGAAAGCTCCGCTACTTGAACAAGGAGTTCTTGTGACGAATTTAAATCCGCCTGTGTGGGTGTCGGCAAATATAACTTCATATACAAAAAAAAATTAAAATATATTTTTCTATAATTTTGTTTGATATAACTAAAACTAAAACTATCACAGTGTGAATCCTATACTATTGTTGTTAACTGTCTCTCAAGCTACGATACTTGCGTCCTTTGGCGATTTGTTCCTTCCCGTTGTTTCTTCAGCTAGTCCTGACAATCCCGATTTTCAGAGCGCTCGTTAAGTTTACCAGGGTTTTGATAACGGTGCTCGCTTTCAATTCCACTACACCGATCTCCAAATAACTTCGTCTTCACACGTTTACAGCTGAGTGTGTTGCTCAAGTCACTAAAGACTATACCAGAGCGTTTGATCATTGAAGACCCTCGTAGTGTATTGCTCAAGTGACTGAAGTCTATACCAGAGCATTTGATCATTGAAGATCCACCTTTCCCATATAATGTAAAGTGCGACGTTGATAACGTATATTTCTTTCGTTTTACTTTATCAAGTTATTTTATCAGTGTGTAGACCACTCCTTAATCGGTTCTACTTCAACACGAGTTCGTTCCTTCTGCTGCAGTGTCTCTCTGATTATCGCCTTTTATTCTCTCGCAGCTTGATTACATATTCTATACGCATATGATTTATTATTCTAATGGATCCCAGGGCTACACCTTCCCAACAAAGATCATATTACGTATGTAATAGATCCCAAAATTTTTTATACCTAATTATTTACACCCTACTTCTCTTTTTTTCTTTTTTTTTTACAGAAAGTTAACAAGAACAATTCGAATGGAAACGTACCTGAGGGGGAGATAGGAAACGAACTTTCCCTTGGAACAGAACGATCGAGTTGCTGCATTTCGAAATCTTATGGCATTCTACTAAGCGCATCCACATTCACATGCTTCTCTCCACACTTATGTTCTAATTCGATGTCATATTCCTGAAGGGTTAAACTCCATCGCAGTAATTTCATATTCTTGTTTTTAACCTGGTTTAACCAAACTAAAGGGTTATGATCCGTTTGAAGGATAAATTTTCTTCCAAACAGATAATACCTAAATATCTCAACTGCCCAAACTATCGCTAAGCACTCTTTCTCAGTTGTAGACAACTTCATTTCTTTAGGCTGTAACTTCCTACTGGCAAACACAACAGGGTGATCCTGACCTTCATTATCTAACTGACAAAGTATGGCTCCTACACCATAATCTGAAACATCCACTTGTAAAATAAACAATTCATCCCAATGATGGGGCCTTAGAATTGGGGGAGACTTCAAAAGAGATTTTAATTCATTAAATGCTCTCTCACAAGCAGCCGTCCATCGTACACGTGTAGGCTCAGTTTTTTTCGTCAGGTTAGTCAAAGCCAAAGGAATCGCAATATCTGCATAGTTTTTTATAAACCTACGATAGTACCCAGTAAGTCCCAAAAATGAACGAACTTGTTTCTTGGTTTCAGGTCTAGGAAATTTCTCTATGGTACTTGTTCGCGGGCGCTCTCGTTTTCGTACGTTTCGTAACGCATCTCGAGGTTTTATAGTGTCCCTACCAACCCGGTGACCAACAAAATCTACAACGGCCTTAGCGATCTTACATTTAGAGGGCCTTGCACGCAATTTAGCTTTACGTAATCTTTCGAGAACTTCCCTAAGATGTAATATATGTTCTTCAAAAGTTGTATATGTATACCTCCACATCGTCAATATAAGCGTCGGCAAAGGATTCCAAGTCCTGTAATACTTTATCCCGCATCATTCGTTGAAAAGTGGCGGGTGCCGTTTTCATGCCAAAAGGCATAACGGTAAATTCAAATAAACCTCGGGGGGTAATAAATGCTGACTTGGGAATTGCTTGATCGTCTAAAGGAATTTGCCAATACCCTTTAGTTAAAGGAATAGTAGAAATAAACTTAGCTTTAGCAATCTTTTCGAGCATTTGATCTGTGCGTGGCATAGGGTATGCGTTCATTTTGGTTACGCGATTTAATTTACGATAATCGACACAAAATCGAATATTTCCATCTGGTTTTGGAACTATTACTACAGGCGATGCCCAAAGGCTAGTTGAGGGTCTAACTATCCCTATTTCTAACATCTGATCCAATTCTTTATTCACCGCATTAACTAAACTTTGTGGAATCCGATATGGACGGCCGGAACGAATTGGACTATAGCTTGACCTGTATCAATACTATGAACAGCTACATTTGTCCGACTCGGAATATTTGAGAAAATGTCCGAAAATTCCTTGAGTAATTCCCAAACCTTTGCCGTTTGTGCCCCCACTTAATTCCGATGAAATTTCGACGTCTTTCCACGTCTCCTCCTTTTCAACAGAGGGAAAACTATGCTCATGCGATAAATGTTCAGGAAGAGGTCCCGAGGGAGCAAAACTACTTATTTCTTCTCTGGTTTTCCAAAGCCTTAATAGATTTATGTGATAAGTCCGTTTTTGTTTTCGCCCCTTTTCTCTATCTAATTCATAATTAATTCAAGCCGTTCGTACAAACGTTAGTGACAGTGTAAGGACCCTGCCATTTGCTTTCGAGTTTACTCCCAGGCGTCGGTAACAATACCAATACTTTATCGCCAATCTGAAATTTCCTATGCGAACTTTTCTGATCATAAAGCTTCTTTTGTTTGGCTTGACTCTTTTTAGTATTTTCATGAACAATACTTTGCATTTGATTTAATCGTCGTCGCGCTTCTAACACATAACTTATCGCGTCTTTGGGAAAAGATTTTTTGCGAACCCAAGTTTCTTTAATCAGTGAGAAGGGCCCACGTACACTCCTCCCATATAATAATTCAAACGGCGAGTACCCAGTCGACTGACACGGAACTTCGCGATAAGCAAACAATACATACGGTAAATACTTATCCCAGTTATCAATTTGATCCGCTACAAATTTCTTAAGCATATGTTTTAAAGTGCCGTTAAATCTCTCAACGAAACCATTAGCCTCTGGATGATAAACCGACGTTTTAGTATTCGAAATACCCAATAATTCGTACAACTGTCTCATCAGTTGTC
>CACRXK020000898.1:0-29701 GCA_902702795.2 Paramuricea clavata
CAGGAACCTTGTCCTCACCCCCAGGAACCTTGTCCTTAGCGCCAGGAACCTTGTCCTTAGCCCAGGAACCTTGTCCTCACCGCCAGGAACCTTGTCCTTAGCGCCAGGAACCTTGTCCTTAGCCCAGGAACCTTGTCCTCACCGCCAGGAACCTTGTCCTCGCCGCCAGGAACCTTGTCCTCGCCGCCAGGAACCTTCTCCTCACCATCAGGAACCTTGCCCTCAACGGCAGGAACCTTGTCCTCACCGCCACGAACCTTGTCCTCACCGCCAGGAACCTTGTCTTCACCTCCAGGAACCTTGTCCTCACCGCCAGGAACCTTTTCCTCACCGCCAGGAACCCTGTCCTCACCACCAGGAACCTTGTCCTCACCGTCAGGAACCTTGTCCTCACCGCCAGGAACCTTGTCCTCACCGCCAGGAACCTTGTCCTCACCGCCAGGAACCTCAGGTTCTAGTCAGGAACCTCGCGAAAGGCCTCCGAAGTTTTTACTCTTGTGCAATCGAGTGATATCATATAAGTTTGATTATCGCATATCATGTTTATTATAATAATCACTATAATAATCACAGTTCACGAAACAGACATCCTTAATTCTCATTTCACGGAGCATTTTTATCAACAATTACGCCTCACGGCTGTAGATCAAATGACATTTCGCGACACTAAAATCGAGCATTTCACACGAACAAATATTCACCATTCACGGCTCACGAAAATACCCTTTCCCACCCTCTAACTATTCGTCCATTTTTAGCGACTTTTTCCATTTTTTGTAAATGGGCAAAAAACAGGAAAAAATTAAAGCTTTGGCCTTAACTTTTCGTCCATTTTTAGCGACTTTTTCCATTTTTCATAAGTGGTCAAAAAACAGCAAAAAAGTAAGGCTATAGCCTTAACTTTTCGTCCATTTTTAGGGACTTTTGCCATTTTTCATAAATGGGAAAAAAAGCGACTTATGCCATTTTTCATAAGTCGGCAAAAAACCTCACCGCCAGGAACCCTGTCCTCACCGCCAGGAACCTTGACGGCAGCAACCTTGTCCTCAGCGTCAGCAACCTTGTCCTCAGCGTCAGCAACCTTGTCCTCAGCGTTGGTGAGGACAGGGTTCCTGGCGGTGAGGAAAAGGTTCCTGGCGGTGAGGACAAGGTTCCTGGAGGTGAAGACAAGGTTCCTGGCGGTGAGGACAAGGTTCGTGGCGGTGAGGACAAGGTTCCTGCCGTTGAGGGCCATTTTTAGCGACTTTTTCCACTTTTCATAAGTGGTCAAAAAACAGCAAAAAAGTAAGGCTATAGCCTTAACTTTTCGTCCCTTTTTAGCGACTTATGCCATTTTCCATAAGTCGGCAAAAAGCAGCAAAAAAGTAACGCTATAGCCTTAACTTTTCGTCCATTTTTAGCGACTTTTGCCATTTTGCATAAGTGGGCAAAAAACAGCAAAAAGTAAGGCTATAGCCTTAACTTTTCGTCCATTTTTAGCGACTTTTGCCATTTTTCATAGTGGGCAAAAAAACAGCAAAAAAAGTAAGGCTATAGCCTTAACTTTTCATCCATTTTTAGCGACTTTTGCCATTTGTCCATTTTTAGCGACTTTTGCCATTTTTCATAAGTGGCCAAAAAACAGCAAAAAAGTAAGGCTATAGCCTTAACTTTTTGTCCATTTTTAGCGACTTTTGCCATTTTTCATAAGTGGCAAAAAACAGCAAAAAAGTAAGGCTATAGCCTTAAGTTTTCGTGCATTTTTAGCGACTTATGCCATTTTTCATAAGTCGGCCAAAAACAGCAAAAAAGTAAGGCTATAGCCTTAACTTTTCATCCATTTTTAGCGACTTTTGCCATTTTTCATAACTCATAAGTGGCCAAAAGAAGCAAAAAAGTACGTCTATAGCCTTAATTTTTCGTCCATTTTTAGCGACTTTTGCCATTTTTGATAAGTGGCCAAAAAACAGCAAAAAAGTAAGGCTATAGCCTTAACTTTTCGTCCATTTTTGGCGACTTATGCCATTTTTCATAAGTGGCGAAAAAACAGCAAAAAAGTAAGGCTATAGCCTTAACTTTTCGTCCATTTTTAGCGACTTTTGCCATTTTTCATCAATGGGCAAAAAACAGCAAACTTTTCATCCATTTTTAGGGCTTTTGCCATTTTTCATAAGTGGCCAAAAAAACAGCAAAAAAGTAAGGCTATAGCCTTAACGTTTCGTCCATTTTTGGCGACTTATGCCATTTTTCATAAGTGGCCAAAAAACAGCAAAAAAGTAAGGCTATAGCCTTAACTTTTTGTCCATTTTTAGCGACTTTTGCCGTTTTTCATAAGTGGGCAAAAAACAGCAAAAAAGTAAGGCTATAGCCTTAACTTTTCGTCTATTTTTAGCGACTTTTGCCATTTTTCATAAGTGGGCAAAAAAACAGCAAAAAAGTAAGGTTATAGCCTTAACTTTTCGTCCATTTTTAGCGACTTTTGCCATTTTTCTTAAGTGGGCAAAAAGCAGCAAAAAAGTAAGGCTATAGCCTTAAGTTTTCGTGCATTTTTAGCGACTTTTGCCATTTTTCATCAATGGGCAAAAAACAGCAAAAATGGTAAGGCTATAGCCTTAACTTTTCATCCATTTTTAGCGACTTATTTCATTTTTGTGTTTCAACTGCGTTGTATCAGGAGCATTTTAGCGACGGGCGTTGTTGTTAATTAATTCCACCTGGGAGAAGAATGAGTTAAGTGGAATAAAAAAGAATATAAAACAAGTGCAGCCGAGACGGTCTAGTGGTAAGGACGAAGTGTTGCAAGTGCGTGATGCCAGGTTCGATTCCGGCTTGTATCAAGAGCATTTTAGCGACGGGCGTCGTTGTTAATTAATTCCACCTGAGAGAAGAATGAGTTAAGTGGAATAAAAAAGAACATAAAACAAGTGCAGGCGAGACGGTCTAGTGGTAAGGACGAAGTGTTGCAAGTGCGTGATGCCAGGTTCGATTCCGGGTTGTATCTAGAGCATTTTAACGACGGGCGTCGTTGTTAATTAATTCCACCTGAGATTGTATCAAGAGCATTTTAGCGACGGGCGTCGTTGTTAATTAATTCCACCTGAGAGAAGAATGAGTTAAGTGGAATAAAAAAGAACATAAAACAAGTGCAGGCGAGACGGTCTAGTGGTAAGGACGAAGTGTTGCAAGTGCGTGATGCCAGGTTCGATTCCGGGTTGTATCAAGAGCATTTTAACGACGGGCGTCGTTGTTAATTAATTCCACCTGAGAGAAGAATGAGTTAAATGGAATAAAAAAGAACATAAAACAAGTGCAGGCGAGACGGTCTAGTGGTAAGGACGAAGTGTTGCAAGTGCGTGATGCCAGGTTCGATTCCGAGTTGTATCAAGAGCATTTTAACGACGGGCGTCGTTGTTAATTAATTCCACCTGAGAGAAGAATGAGTTAAGTGGAATAAAAAAAACATAAAACAAGTGCAGGCGAGACGGTATAGTGGTAAGGACGAAGTGTTGCAAGTGCGTGCTGCCAGGTTCGATTCCTGGTTGTGTCAAGAGCATTTTAGTGACGGGCGTCGTTAATTAATTCCACCTGAGAGAAGAATGGGTTAAGTGGAATAAAAAAGATCATAAAGCAAGTGCAGGCGAGACGGTCTAGTGGTAAGGACGAAGTGTTGCAAGTGCGTGGTGCCAGGTTCGGTTCCTGGTTGTATCAAGAGATACAAATTAGAAAATAGGATCTGTTTATTTTTCGAAATAAATAAAAAAAATCGATGTCTTGGGTTGCTGTGCGTTGGACACAGCAGCCCAAGACAAGACACAGTAGCCCAAGACGTTTTTTTTTCAAAAGAAGTAGAAAAATAATCAATCACAAGGGGAACCACGTCCTCAATCACACGGGAACCACACCAGGAACCTTGTCCTCACCGTCGAAAGAAATAAAAAAATCGATGTCTTGGGTTGCTGTGCGTTGGACACAGGTAGCCCAAGACAAGGCACAGGTAGCCCAAGACGTTTTTTTTCAAAACAAATAGAAAAATAATCAATCACAAGGGGAACCACGTCCTCAATCACACGGGAAACCCCACACCAGGAACTTTGTCCTCTCCGTCGAAAGAAATAAAAAAATCGATGTCTTGGGTTGCCTGTGCGTTGGACACAGGTAGCCCAAGACAAGGCACAGTAGCCCAAGACGTTTTTTTTCAAAAGAAGTAGAAAAATAATTACAAGGGGAACCACGTCCTCAATCACACGGGAACCACACCAGGAACTTTGTCCTCACCGTCGAAAGAAATAAAAAAATCGATGTCTTGGGTTGCCTGTGCGTTGGACAAAGGTAGCCCTAGACAAGGCACAGGTAGCCCAAGACGTGTTTTTTCAAAAGAAGTAGAAAAATAATCAATCACAAGGGGAACCACGTCCTCAATCACACGGGAAACCCCACACCAGGAACCTTGTCCTGACCGTCGAAAGAAATAAAAAAATCGATGTCTTGGGTTCCTATGCGTTGGACACAGGTAGCCCAAGACAAGGCACAGGTAGCCCAAGAAGTTTTTTTTCAAAAGAAGTAGAAAAATAATCACAAGGGGAACCACGTCCTCAATCACACGGGAACCACACCAGGAACCTTGTCCTCACCGTCGAAAGAAATAAAAAAATCGATGTTTTGGGTTGCTGTGCGTTGGACACAGGTAGCCCAAGATAAGGCACAGTAGCCCAAGACGTGTTTTTTAAAAAGAAATAGAAAAATACCTGTGTATCCTCAGCATCAGGAACCTTGTCCTCAGCGCCTGGAACCTTGTCCTCAGCGCCAGGAACTTTTTCAAAGAGTGGCAAATATGACAAAAAAGTAAGACTATAGCCTTAACTTTTCGTCCATTTTCGCCACTTATTTAATTTTTGAAAAAGTGACAAGCGCATAATATTAACTTTCACGTTTTTTTCGATTACACAGGTGGAAAAACCTGCCGTTTACCTCCATGGACAAGTCTAGTGATGCACGACTAAGGCATCGACAAAAAGCCTATTGGTGATAGATTCCAAAAATACAGTTTTCATACCAGCCCAAATTCAAGTCTCTGCCACAGAAGCCTTGGAATTCATAGAACATAAGATTCGAAAGCGCATAATATTAACTTTCACGTCTTTTTCCATTACACAGGCAGCTGGAAAAACTTGCTTTTTATGTCCACGGACTCTCTAGTTATGCAAGAACGAGGCATCAACAGAAAGCCTATTGAGCATAGATTCCAAAACTACAATTTTCAGAGCGTGCCAAATTCAGGATTTTGCTACAGCGGCCTTGAAATTCAATAGAACACAAGCTTCGAACCAGCATAATATTAACTTTCACGTTTTTTTCGATTACACAGGTGGAAAAACCTGCCGTTTACCTCCATGGACAAGTCTAGTGATGCACGACTAAGGCATCGACAAAAAGCCTATTGGTGATAGATTCCAAAAATACAGTTTTCATACCAGCCCAAATTCAAGTCTCTGCCACAGAAGCCTTGGAATTCATAGAACATAAGATTCGAAAGCGCATAATATTAACTTTCACGTCTTTTTCCATTACACAGGCAGCTGGAAAAACTTGCTTTTTATGTCCACGGACTCTCTAGTTATGCAAGAACGAGGCATCAACAGAAAGCCTATTGAGCATAGATTCCAAAACTACAATTTTCAGAGCGTGCCAAATTCAGGATTTTGCTACAGCGGCCTTGAAATTCAATAGAACACAAGCTTCGAACCAGCATAATATTAACTTTCACGTTTTTTTTCTCGATTACACAGCTGGGAAAACCTGCCGTTCACCTCCACGGACAAGTCTAGTGATGCACGAGTAAGTCATCGACAGAAAGCCTATTGGTGATGGATTCCAAAGATACAATTTTCATACCAGCCCCAATTCGAGTCTCTGCTACAGGAGCCTTGGAATTCAATAGAACATAAGATTCGAAAGCGCATAATATTAACTTTCACGTCTTTTTCGATTACACATGCAGCTGGAAAAACTTGCTTCTTATGTCCACGGACTCTCTAGTTATGCAAGAACGAGGCATCAACACAAAGCCTATTGACCGTAGATTCCAAAAATAGAATTTTCAGAGTGTGCCAAATTCAGGATTTTGCTACAGGGGCCTTGAAATTCAATAGAACACAAGGTTCGAAACAGCATAATATTAACTTTCACGTTTCTTTTTCGATTACACAGCTGGGAAAACCTGCCGTTTACCTCCACGGACAAGTTTAGTGATGCACGAGTAAGTCATCAGCAGAAAGCCTATTCGTGATAGATTCCAAAAATACAATTTTCATACCAGCCCAAATTCAAGTCTCTGCTACAGGAGACTTGGAATTCAATAGAACATAAGATTCGAAAGCGCATAATATTAACTTTCACGTCTTTTTCGCTTATACAGCTGGAAAAACTTGCTTTTTTTATGTTCACGGACTGACTATTTGTGCAAGAATGAGGCATCGACAGAAAGCCTATTGAACGTAGATACCAAAAATACAATTTTCAGACCGTGCCAATTTCTAGTTTTTGCCACAAGGGGCCTTGTAATTCAATAGAACATAAGATTCGAAAGCGCATAATATTAACTTTCACGTCTTTTTCGCTTATACAGCTGGAACAACTTGCTTTTTTTATGGTCACGGACTGACTATTTGTGCAAGAATGAGGCATCGACAGAACGCTTATTCAACGTAGATTCCAAAAATACAATTTTCAGACCGTGCCAAATTCTAGTTTTTGCTACAAGGGGCCTTGGAATTCAATAGAACATAAGATTCGAAAACGCATAATATTAACTTTCACGTTTTTTTCGATTACACAGCTGGACTGAACCTGCTTTTTACTTCCACGGACAAATCTAGTAATGCACAACAGTAAGGCATCAACAGAAAGCCTATTGATCATAGATTCCAAAAATACAATTTTGAGACTAGCCCAAATTTTACTATCGGCTACCGGAGCCTTGAAATTCAATAGACCATAAGGTTAGAAAACGCATAATATTAACTTTCACGTCTTTTTCGCTTATACAGCTGCAAAAACTTGCTTTTATGTTCACGGACTGTCTATTTGTGCAAGAATGAGGCATCGAGAGAAAGCCTATTGAACGTAGATTCCAAAAATACAATTTTCAGACCGTGCCAAATTTTAGTTTTTGCCACAAGAGGGGCCTTGGAATTCAATAGAGCATAAGATTCGAAAACGCATAATATTAACTTTCACGTTTTTTTCGATTACACAGCTGGACTGAACCTGCTTTTTACTTCCACAGACAAATCTAGTGATACACGAGTAAGACATCGAGAGAAAGTCTATTGATCATAGATTCCAAAAATACAATTTTGAGACTAGCCCAAATTCTACTCTCGGCTACAGGAGCCTTGAAATTCAATAGACATTAGGTTAGAAACCGCATAATATTAACTTTAACGTCTTTTTCGCTTATACAGCTGCAAAACCTTGCTTTTTATGTTCACGGACTGTCTATTTGTGCAAGAATGAGGCATCGACAGAAAGCCTATTGAACGTAGATTCCAAAAATACAATTTTCAGACCGTGCCAAATTCTAGTTTTTGCCACAAGGGGCCTTGGAATTCAATAGAACATAAGATTAGAAAACGCATAATATTAACTTTCACGTTTTTTTCGATTACACAACTGGAAAAACCTGCTTTCACTTCCACGGACAAATCTAGTGATACACGAGTAAGGCATCGAGAGAAAGCCTATTGATCTTAGATTCCAGAAGTACAATTTTGGGACTAGCCCAAATTCTAGTCTCTGCTACAGGAGCCTTGAAATTCAATAGACCATAAGGTTCGAAAACGCATAATATTAACTTTCACGTCGCTTTCGCTTATACAGCTGCAAAAACTTGCTTTTTATGTTCACGGACTGTCTATTTGTGCAAGAATGAGGCATCGACAGAAAGCCTATTGAACGTAGATTCCAAAAATACAATTTTCAGACCGTGCCAAATTCTAGTTTTTGCCACAAGGGGCCTTGGAATTCAATAGAACATAAGATTAGAAAACGCATAATATTAACTTTCACGTTTTTTTCGATTACACAACTGGAAAAACCTGCTTTCACTTCCACGGACAAATCTAGTGATACACGAGTAAGGCATCGAGAGAAAGCCTATTGATCTTAGATTCCAGAAGTACAATTTTGGGACTAGCCCAAATTCTAGTCTCTGCTACAGGAGCCTTGAAATTCAATAGACCATAAGGTTCGAAAACGCATAATATTAACTTTCACGTCGCTTTCGCTTATACAGCTGCAAAAACTTGCTTTTTATGTTCACGGACTGTCTATTTGTGCAAGAATGAGGCATCGACAGAAAGCCTATTGAACGTAGATTCGAAAAATACAACTTTCAGACCGTGCCAAATTCTAGTTCTTGCCACAAGGGGCCTTGGAGTTCAATAGAACATAAGATTCGAAAACGCATAATATTAACTTTCACGTTTTTTTCGATTACACAACTGGAAAAACCTGCTTTTTACTTCCACGGACAAATCTAGTGATACACGAGTAAGGCATCGAGGGAAAGCCTATTGATCATAAATTCAAAAAATAAAATTTTGAGACTAGCCCAAATTCTACTCTGTGCTACAGGAGCATTGAAATTCAATAGAACATAAGGTTCGAAAACGCATAATATTAACTTTCACGTCTTTTTCGCTTACACAGGTGGAAAAACTGGCTTTTTTGTCCACGGATTGTCTATTTATGCAAGAATGAGGCAACGACAGAAAGCCTATTGAACGTAGATTCGACAATTACAATTTTCAGACCGTGCCAAATTCTAGTTTTTGCCACAAGGGGCCTTGGAATTCAATAGAACATAAGATTCAAAAACGCATAATATTAACTTAAGAAATACAACCGCAGCGTTGCCGCAATCCCCCGGGGGCCTCCCCCTTCTTCCTCCCCGCCTTTCCACTCGCACACTGTCATATTCTAAGTCTACCACGCATGCGCTAACCATGGTAACCACTAAAGATTAATTTCATTGGTGGTATCTTCTTCAAACATTTTCCCGGCCGCCATTTTCTTTTGTATTTTTCTTCCGCTATCTTTTTTCTTGATTATTCTTTCACTCGTCCTCGAACCGATCCTGATACACGACATTGGTTTTTAAAGTCCGATATCGCTACCATTAGACCACTTGCTCGTTGTTGGAAGCCTACCACATCTTATTAACCTTAACCCTTTTCTCTAGCTTGTGTAATTAATATACGAGAGATTTCAAGTCACAAAATGGCTTCAGTAGGACTAGAACCACAGCTGGTGGTACATGACACAAGCCTGTTGTCTTTACCACTAGACCACATACTCGTTGTTGAAAGCTTTGTGCAACTTATTCACCTTATTTTTTTTTCTAGCTTGTATCATTAAAATTTAGCCATTTTTAAATCACAAAACTGCCTCTGTAGGACTTGAACCACAGATGGTATATGACACAGCTAGCCTGTTGTCTTTATCACTAGACTACAAGGTCGTAGTTAAAACCCAGCAACAAACTTATTCACCCTAACCTTTTTATTTACACTGTATAATTAGTCACAAAATGACTTCGTTAGCACTTGAACCACAATCGTACATTACAAAGCCTGTTGTCTTTACCACTAGACCACTTGCTCGTTGTTGGAAGCTTAGCGCAACTTATTCCCCTTATTTTTTCTCTAGCTTTGTAATATTAAAATTTAACCATTTTTGAATCACAAAATGGCATCTTTAGGACTTGAACCACAGCTGGTAGATGACACGATCCTGTTGTCTTTACCACTAGACCACTTACTCGTTGTTGGAAGCCTAGCGCAACTTATTCATCTTAACATTTTTTTCTCTAGCTTATGTAATTAATATTCGACATATTTCACTTTTCAAGTCACAAAATGACTTCTGTAGGACTTGAACCAAATAATAAAAATTGAACAATTTTTGAATCACAAAATGGCTTCTGTAGGACTTGAGCCACAGCTGGTAGATGACACGAACCTGTTGTCTTTACCACTAGACCACTTACTCGTTGTTGGAAGCCTCGCGCAACTTATTCATCTTAACATTTTTTGTCTAGCTTGTGTAATTAATATTCGACACATTTCAACTTTTCAAGTCACAAAATGACTTCTGTAAGACTTGAACCACAATGGTACATTACACAGACAGTAGTTGTTCCCACTAGACCACTTGCTCGTTGTTGGAAGCCTATTGCAACTTATTCACCTTATTCAACCATTTTCAAATCACAAAATGATTTGGGCAGGATTAAGAACCACAGTGGTACATCAAATTAATAGCATGTAGTCTTTACCACTAAACTACTAAGTCTGATGGTGAAAGCTTAACGTTTTCTATCATAGCTAATCCTTTTTCTCTACCCTATAATTAACTTAGTACCCCTGACAAAGACCGAAAGGTCCTTGCACCAGGAATTTAACCCAGTAACTGTCCAGCCGAGGTTAAGGCTAAACCCTTAATTTATCGTCAATTTTTATCTTTGAAAAAGTGGCAACAGATGACCAAAAATTAAAGTCTAATCTCTTTTATATCTTTGGAAACGGGTAAAAAATGACAAAAAGGTAAAGGCTAACCCCTTAACTTCCGCACACGGTTAATGGATACGAAATCATATAATCTGAATACAGTATACAATTTCTTCATTTCTTTAAAACTGGTTTTTAAAACTTTTTTAACCAAAGGCAAGTTGCACAGTGCACCAGGAACTTAACCCAGTAACCATCATGAAATGTTGTTATCCTCTCAATTTCTCATTGTAATGTAAACACCAATCGGAGCAATTTTCGGTTGGGCAGATATAGCATGTCATATGCAGTTCCAAAAACATGGACACTGTTTTTTGTTTGTTTGGTTTTTGCCTTTTGGTTTCGTTTTAGTAAAGATGCCAGTATATTATATATATGGTTTGTATGAATGTTTTTGTGCAAGTGTTTTTGGGCAGGTATTTTTTGGCAAGTGTTTTTGGGCATTGTTTTGGTTAATATGCCATTATTTACATATTCATATTATTGTTAAACTGATTATAAAAAGAAGAGTCTGACGACAACAAATTTTATTTCTATTGAAATAAACAAATCACCTAACACTCCTAATACTATAGCAATACATGCATGTGTTACAAAGCGAGCTTCGGCAGGGGTTAGGCGTTAGGGTTAAAGACTTTCACATAAAATGGGAGGGGTGAAGCGAAATTTTTGTGGGGTTGAACATTTTATAAGAGGGGTTAGAGAGATTCTAGGGGGCGGGTTAACCCCCCACCCCCCAGGCGAAATCATGTATGATATAGAACTGCAGCCATATAGATCTGCAGGATTATAGACAACCCCTTTCGTACATCTTCTTAATTAAAAGGCACAACATGCATTTCATGAACACAGTGTGCACATGTGTTTTTTGTACATAATATTAAAGTTATGTTCAACTAAGTGACAATTACATATTTATATATTATATTATATATTACATATGTAATTCTCACTTGCAGTGTTTCTTGTACGCACACGCTTTCAAAATGGATTCTTGTATAACTTTATATATTGCTTTATTACAAAGTTGTTTTTCTCGATTTCTGCTTAGAATATAAACACAACAACGGAATGACTTTTTCACCAGACTTAGAATTAAAAAATAGTTTCTGTTTAGCATTAATTTTTTCAGGAAATTGCTGAGAAATTTGGTAAAATGAAATGTGAAACTACTGATATCGTTCCAAATACAGTTTTAATACACTTTTCACTTTACACTTTACAAGTTTCGAAAACACAATACCAAGCTGTCAAAACGCCATATACAGAACAATGAAAACATGACATATCAAAAGAAACAGTATCGTACAAATTGAGAAATCTATAGGATACAAAACAAAATGGATTTCAATGTCGGGATACTTTTTGCTATTTGTTTGAAAACAAAAACTCCGGTTTTAAATAAGTTTTAAATTGTCCGTGAATATGTTTGGTACAGTAAGATAATAAAGGAATTCTACCTCTGTGATATTCATACATTAGATACTACATACAGTAGGATTCCCAAGGGAGTCACTTCGAGTCAGCGGGGTGCCGTGTTGGGTTTCCGTTTATTATGTTCAGTATACTACTACTATGTTGTGACGACCTGTTGTGACGTCACGAAAACTACCGTTAACTGAGATAAAAAAATTATCCAAGATGGCGGACATCTTATTACTTCAAGTGAAAATATTCCAAGAACTAAGCAAGATATGAAAAATCGGTAAAAGAAGTTACTGATATATAGTTTCAAAAGTTCTTTCAAATGAGAAAATAAAATATTGTATTGCCATTTCCCTTTAAAACTAGTTCCTAAGCAACTATCCTTGCACTATTCACATTGTTAAATATATTCATATATGTATTTCAGCTTAGAGAAAGAGGCACGTGGACCATACAATGTGATGATGACTCTAAAGACAAGATGAACAACTAACGATACCATTCAGATAGCTTTGTTGAAGATGACAATTACTAAAAACATTGCCTACTCGATACATATTGTTCACTGATATATATTTCGATATTTTTACAATACTAAATATTGAACAATTACGTGTGCAAAATTTATCAGCTTGAATCATATAGATATCTTATATAAACTAGATAGCGCATCTCTTTTAGTAAAATTGAAGCCAAGAATATTCCAGCGGTTACCCCCATTTGAATAGATGGCGGCCATGTTGGAGTTTCCCACTCGCTAATAAACGCTTAAAAAATTAACAACAATAACTTTCATCATTTGAATAGTTTAATTAAAAATGTATTTGAAATAGGTTTAACTTAATGTTTAAGTTAAAATTCCCTGTTTAAGAAATAGAAAACATACGCGTCTTCTCATTTCATGGGAATATCCTGAGTCTGCAACCACGGCTTCAATTTTTGAATGGCAGAATAATTAGATGCACTATCTAGTGTATGTAAACTATCTATAGCTTGAATCGATAATTGTCTTGATCGACCATCGATTAATGCATGGAATCGGCTAATCTTTAGCGACTAATCTTAAGCTTTTTATGTTATATTTAAGTAAAATAAATTTCAAAATTGAAAACTGGGTCTTGTTTCTCGGAAAAGCTATGCGAAGAATCACGTACCTTTCAATCTTGGCAAAGTTTTTCAAATATATTCTGGAACCAACTACGAAATACGCACAGACTTGCAGACACGGATGTTTGAAAATTTGTATAGGACTTGGAGGGTTTATATTTAAAGTACAGCTGAAACTACTAGGCCTATACACTTATTCTATGTTGAAAACAAACAACTGTTCAAGATTGTTCGACATCTCCACACGTACTAAAAATATGAAGACAGCTGTTGCATGATTGACAAAGATACAACTAACTGAAGCCTGAACAATGTAAGTGGTCAAGCGGAACTTCGACAAAGGGCAGTTCGCTCGAGACGTCGAAGACAAGTCCTGCTTAGATTTTTCAGGTAGTTGTATCCATCTCAATCTGTAGCCGCTGTCTTGTTAGCGTCGCTACCTATACACTGGCACCGACTGTTAAATTAAAGAATTATGAAAACTTTTGTGGCTGAAATAACGTTGTACGCTACTTCCTTATAATAGAGAGTTTGAGCAAGACAACGAAGTACGAAGACGAAGGCATACTTGATAATTTTTGCCGTCTGTAGATTATCTTGCGCATACTGAGTTGGACGTCACTGGTGGTTGCACAACGTGTCTTCCAATGTGTCGCTGTTTATGAATACTGACCATAATTCTTGCCCTAATCCAGAAAAAAACAGCGAGACATGAAACTATATCCCGTCTTTGTCCTTCTGGCTTCGTGCAGAACGAAGTTCACAACGAATTTTGCCAAAATATTCGTTGTGAACGAAGGCAGAAGACGAAGACAGGAAATGGATTCATGTCTCGCTGTTTTATCCTGATCAGGGTAAGGATTTGGGTCAGCATTCACAAACAGCTAGACACGAATCTCTAATCTGTCTTCACTCCTGACCCTAAACTCAGAATGCGCAAGGTAATGTGCAAGACAGGCAAAAATTGTCAACCACTTCGTCGTCGTTCAACTTCGTTGTTTTGCTCAAACTCTCTAATAGTATTACTGTAAGGCATACAACTTAATAGTTCTGATCAAATATGTCAGAAGGTATTCACATTGATCTGGAAAATAGCCGCGGGTTCTTATAGACGTGCGATTTTACTATATTCATTTTAATGAATGTCGAACTTTCTACGAATCGTTTCACGATTACCGCGATATATCAAGGTTTCTGGCATATCATTTCACAGTCTTATATATAGTGGCAAAATTTATATACATCTATTGTTTAATGACACAAAGATTAGATACAAAGAATTGTTTAAAACCGAAAACGTTTCTGTTTAAGGAGTTTGGATTACGATGCTAGTTCCTACCAGTTCCTTATACATTAGTAGTACATAACACGTGTAATAAATAATATTAAATACAGCCAGATCAAACGAGGATGAGAGTGCACGAGAGTTGGCAGTCACGCCATTTTGGTCACGGCCACGTAGTCTATTCAAGTTAAAACATTGTTGAAACATTCATCAAACCTTTATTTTGTTAATCTAGAGTTTGAAATGTCCCCTGTAACAATTTGTGACTGCCAACTCTCATATCAACTCTCCGATTCTCGTTTTATCCTAGCTTTATTTTAAAATGTAACAAACATTGAATTTCCTGGAAAACTGTACTGTACATTTCTCGTGACTCATTAGTTCTCGAACTATTGCCGCATGGCTCGTGTTTTCTCTCTTGTGTCTTTGGCGTATCCGTATTCCTTCAGAATTTGACTGAAACTTTTCCGTGAACTTTTCTCCTTCTTCAAAGTGACCAAAACTCGACCGAAGCAATCGAAATCACCAAGTTGGGCGTGAACTAAACTTTGGCTGCCGTTCAACTTCCTTTCTAGTTCCTTCTTGTCTTCCCGCTTACGATTCTCGTCAAAATCTTTCGCGTTTGAACCCATACAAAGATGAGCGAGAAAATCCCGACCGCAAAAGCCATCTCTGCCCTTCGTATCGAGCGAACCCTGCTTTAATTCGGCGCAATCAATACCTTTGAGACGGCATTTGAGTTTGACGAGTCGTCCGTTGTAATCGGCCACAATGTAAACAGTGTCACCGTCGACGACTCTTACAACTTTCACATCTTGTTCGATGCCATTAAATGAGAATTTGTCGACACTATCGAACGTCGCTCGCCCCTTATCCAGATCCATCGAATATTTTGGGCTCTCTTGTTTGAGGAATTACGTACAGATAGTATAGGTTTAACTATAAGAAGCCTTTGTTATTGTGTTCACAGTTTATAGTATTGCGTAGTAAGTGTTGCATCAGTGATATGCAAATTAGTACCACGAAACCACAAACTGTGCGTAATAGTAAAAACAGCGCGTGGGCGGACTACCGGCTATATACTCTAGAGTCACAGTGTATCGTAATTATATTCGCAACTAAGTATAAATAAACTAAGTCACAGTAATAGAATGATTACATTATTATTACATTAATTATTATATATTATTACAGATTACATGCGCAAGTATAAGTCACAGAATACCGTAATTTATACATGTGGAGTCACAGCAGAGTTATGCAAAATATGTGAGTGTCATACAGAGAATAGCTTTATCATAGTCATATGACTTGCGTGGGGATGGACTATTTGCTGTTTACGTTGACTGGGTGCCACACGCAATTAGGGGCGGGCCATTAGAAATGTCATGGCTCGGGCGGGGGGATGGTGGAAAAAGAAAGAAATTGGTACAAATAGGAAAGCAAAGAAAAATCTATTCAGTATATTGGGTTCACATGCTAACAAATACAATTGTACAAGGAACTTAACTAACTTATTATCTATATCGTTGCACCAGAACAGTTGCACACAATAATACAATACAATAATAATACCGAATAAATGTTTATTCATGTTAAACCAGGGTTCGTACATGGCGAGGAGGAGTCAAATTCAAAGGACTTTTAAAGGACATTCAAGGCCAAGTGTCAGCAAATTCAAGGACTAAATAATGAAGAAAAGGAGATACAACAACATGAACATGCAAATCAATTCAACAAAATGTCCGTTTTGAATGTCAAACCATTTCAGAATGAAATATCCAAAAACTAAAACAAGAAAAATTTAAGGACCTTCAAATACTTCTTTACAAATTCAAGGATATTCAAGGCCTTGAATTTTTGTTTTCAAATTCAAGGATTTTCAAGTTTTGTACGAACCCGAAGTGCTGGTTAAAAACCCCGAGCTTAAAAAAAAACTTAATAATATAATAAGTACTTTAAAGCATATACTTCTATAACTTCGGCTTAAATTTTAAATTCCATTTCTTTGACGTTCGTACAAGGAGTGAATTTTATTTTGCCTCTCCTGTATGGGGAAAAAAGCGAATTACACCGACTATTTTATTTGTCAGTTTTGTTTGAAAGATAAAATCACAGCCATGCTTATTAAAAGGGTACTGTGAATTTAACACTATTGTGGCAAATGACCTCATTGGTATTGCACGAGACTTTGATATTGAATTTTAAAGCGACCTTTGATATGACACATCCGTTGTTTGAAGTGATTGTTGGAACGTGCATAATTATCTGGTGACGCATATACTCGACTCACGATCAATGAGTTTAATCAATGCGTTTTGATTGATTAAGTCGATAACATCGACTATTCTTCCAAGATATTGTCGTCAATAATTGATCATAATAAAATCGACAATTAAAATTTCCAGTTTTTATATTGTAGTATATGATGTCAGATTCTTATTTGAAATATGCGTGAAAAATAAAAAATATCCCTCAGTCATTGCATGTTAAGGCACACTTCACTGAGATATAACGGTCCAGTTTTTGGATATGAAATATTCAAGCCACTTCTAGAATCATATAGAATCGTCGAAAACACCAAATGCCATTAATTCCGTTATCTACCCAATGATGTCACAAAACCAAGTCGTCAAGTTGCAAGGTGTTCGGGATCGCCAAAACCAGACCACAACCCAAGGACGATCAAAAATTAATCACAGGCGGCGCACACGACATACAAATAATACAATCTAGTTGTCACAAGAAAACTTGCCAATTTGAAGAAAAAAGACAACGTGAACATGGGATTGACAAAAGGGTTAACAATCCTTCTCATCATCATTCTTGGCGCAGAAGGAAAAGTGAAAATCGGTGAGTGAAACGCTTTTCTGTAAATAATGATCCATAAATTTTTACCAATCTTGATTATACGATTGCATTTGTTATGTTTTCGTCGTTGCGAGCAAATACTGCAGCACGGCGATCGACATTTTCGGTACAAATATATCAATGTATATGTACAATTGAAATTACATTATTTGTATTGATAATGAAGAACCAATCAAAAGTTTTGCGAAATTCAAGAGAATTGCATGATTGTTTAAAGTAATATGCAACCACTGATACTCTCAAAACCTCCGGCTTTGAATTTGTAAGTTAATTAACTGTTTTAAGTAACACTGCCATAAAGGCATGCAATTGTATAAAGATGCTAAGTTTGCCTGCCTGTTTCAGTTGTAACGTGTTTTGTAGTTGATACAGTAATATTATTAGTTTGTGAATTGTAGGACACAGCTGTATATCAATACGGAATCATTTTAAACGAATGTGGTTTGGTTCACAAAATGACAAAGAGTCAGCTCGATATCAAATATATAGATAGAGCAGAAATAGTCTTTGGTTGCCACAACAGCTAGCCTGTTTCATCCAAAGGGAATCATCAGCCACCTGATGATTCCTCTTGTCTTGGATAAAACAGGCTGCTGTGCATGGAAACGACGAATCATTTTAAATATATGTATCTTTTGCTAGTGTTTTTTGTTAGTGAAACCCATTTATAGTTTATCAGGCTTTGTTGGATAAACAACTAAGTATAGCCTTGAATGAAAAAATCATGGCAAAATAGATAGGAAGATCATTGAAGCACATGCCTTTCGACATATAGGCGCTTCATTAAACTTTTTGTTTTAGGAATCATATTCGATGACAGAATTGTTAAGAGTCACAAACTGAGTGATTATCTGGCAAAAGAAGAGATAGAACCAGTCTTTGTCAGTTCAGCGAATATTCAACAATCAAGTATGTGTGATAAATTTAAAGATTGAATAATGACAATATTTGCAAGACCGGTTTACATTTGAGGTACGATTTTTGTCTTTTAATGAATGTGAACGAGTGGACGAGTTATGAATGTTCGCATGCGGGTATATTGTACATATACTCAAAATATTCATAACTCATCTATATACTCTTTCACATGCGTCAAAAGGAGAAAATCTCTCTAGAAATCGCAGCAAAATTGCAATGTAAATAGGCCTACTTGTTATTGGGAAGACCCTTGTGTTACTTCTTATATAATTCTTCACCATGTATATAGAAGTTGCCGGATATATGATATCATTTGATGCATTTTAGCGGCTAAAGCTATAGAGACAAACGAATCAACTTGAAATACATCTGAATGATATGCCATATCAATACGGATGAAGTTATTCAAAGATAGAGATTACCTTTCTTCTTAAAATTTTACCCATACCAAAAATTATATCTGAAATTAATAGCAGCTTGTCTTTAAAGATGAAGGGAACACAATAACAGCTTGCTTATTTATATATTTACTCAATAACAAAGAACTTAGCATCGATCGACAATTTCGCGGAGATCATTAGCACGATTAATATCTGAAAACTCCTTGACCAAAATAAACTGCTGAACTATTTTGGGATTATATTAGTATTTATAATTAATTGTTATTGATTATAATTATATATGTGAAGTACAGAACAGACATCCTGGCACTGAATATTGAGTTGTAGTGACATTTTCGTACAGGTATATATAGGTAATAATATGGTTTCGAGTGCAATTTAAAAATGACATGCACGAGTGAATTTTTCAGTCCAAAGACGATTGACCGATGTGAAATTCGCTATGCCATGAATACAACGAATATAGACTTATAGTAAAGTTTTCCTTCCATTTTCCTATATTTTTCGTATTGATATTCAAAATGGTTTCATTAGGCCAAAAAAAAATATGTGGGTTTCCGGTTTCTTCTTATAAAAACTTAGATAGGGTAGGTCGGTTTTAACTTTTTTTTTTATTTTCCGAACAAGCGAACGCCATTTTCTTTAGTTATTGCTTCCACATCCAAAGATAAATTTCCCTAATATTGCCTCAAATTTCAATTTTCCACAAACTTTTTCCTCTAAGTGGAAACACTTACAAGCATGATCCAATAAAAAAGTTTAGGGTCGGGATTTCGACGTCCAAAAGCTAGGTAGGGTCGGGAAACCGGAAACCCACATATTTTTTTTTGGCCTTACGTTGTGACTCGGCAAAGTATTCGCGGTAAAACTTCTTCGTCTTCGTTTTAGTTTGTTTTTACTTTCGTAATCAAGAAATTGCATGGCGTCACAGGTGCTACTTTTGATATAATTGAAAGTTGTGAAGCGTTTTTCACCTCTATAATATGCAGGGCCGTTCCTAGATGCGACAATTGAGGAGGGTGCATATTCATGCCGCATTCATGTTCACATACCGTAAAAACAATCGCTTTCAAAAGAAATCCGTCGGGCAGAACACGAATAAATAAATATACCCCCTTCCCCAATTATCGCGCTAGGAACGGCCCTGATAATATGTTTGATATGTTTCCCGAAATTGATCAATGGTTGTATGCACGGTTGTATTCTTATGTTTTTGACTAAAATAGTACTCAGCTGTATTATATATTGCTGAACGTGGAACTATTTTGAAATTAGTCACGTCATAATTTTCAACAAGGTTGAGTGCAGGGCGCTTACCCTGGTTGAGTGGCGCATCATGCGTGATCATAAGCTTCCATCTAGTGTTTTTACGATCTATGAAACATATGCGAAATAAGTGATTTACTCTCTAATTGATACAAGTTTACAATTGTGAAATCAAAATGCCTTTCATTTGGGTGCTTGCCACGTATTTTTTTTTTCGCACTGAATTCCATTTTTGGCGTTGTATTACTGCGGTTGACATTTTAAAAACACTTAGTGGCCTAAGTGGCTGTCATATAAGTGAATAAGATCTGGTCGCCAAATTTAATATCAGGTCGCCCTATATGTCAATGTGTTATGAATTATTTTGCAGAATTTTTGTAGATGGAAATCTGGAGCGGATTATATACAATAGGCCTTACGCATAATGTCACAAGGTTTGATGCCCGTGAGGAATCCTGGTCTTAGTAGTCATTGCCCGGGAAAATTAAATAATTCAAAATGGCCACTATCAAAATTTTCCCCGGGCGATGACTACTAAGATCAGCACTTGTTCCATCTACCAGACTGACATCACGTCATTTTCGGAAGATGGAAGAAATATTAAATGGCTATGTAACTAACCCAAACCCTACCCCACTCTAACCCCTAACCCCAACCCAAACTCTAACCCAATTTATAAAAAAAAATCCAAAAAGAAACAACTTTAGAAATTGTTCAAATGACGGAACGTCAGTTTGGCAGATGGAAACAAGTGAAAACCGACTACTAAGACCAACATTCGTCGCGGGCATCAAGCCTTGTGACGTCATTATGCCTAAGGTCTATTGTAAACCTAACCAGAAACAGTTGCGAAAAATGCAACTGTATTGTCCGTCCATTTGTATGGGATAGCATAAAACAGAAAACAGTTGTTGTCGTCTTCAACATCGAACGGGGGAAATGGTGGTAAAGATGAAGCCATAGCGCATGTGGAGATATTTTGATCCTCGTCGCCAATGTAGTATTCTTAAGCCCCGTTTACACTACGCTCAATTTTTGGTACGGCACGGATAAAATTGGTACCCGTACCACTTTTTTGGTTCTTGGACTACCTATTTAGATAGTCCAAGAACCAAAAAGTGGTACGGTACCAAAAATTGAGCGTAGTGTAAACGGGACTTAGCTAAAAGTGGTACTTACCCGTACCACTTTTTTGGTTCTTGGACTACCTATTTAGATAGTCCAAGAACCAAAAAAGTGGTACGGGTACCAATTTTATCCGTGCCGTACCAAAAATTGAGTGTAGTGTAAACGGGGCTTTATAGTATGATAATACGAGGCACGCTCTTTTAGTGGTTATCACAATAATAAATTTAATATCCATGGAATGGTAGCTATATACAAGTGACGTCGTAAGTATATGACGTCAGATTATTACAGTTGTGGTTTAATATGTTGGAAAACTATATCGCAAAAGCAGAATTAGACAGCAGAACTTGAGATACTGATATATTTTAAGGCTTTAGAATTACTTTACAGGCTTGAGAATTATCATGCATTTTCGACATTTTCTCAGTCGCCACGAGGGCTATACCTTTGGCTAATATCTGGTCGCCAGATAAAAATTTGGTCGCATTCAGTGGCCACTTTGTGCGCCTGTGATTTCTACCCTTGTATTAAGATAAAATTGTACTGCTCTTAGGCTTAGCCAATCAGAACTGAGCAATACTTTCATGTATATTATTATGAAAGTATCTGCACGAAGACTCTGTTTGGAATATAGCTGTTTCTTTCAAGTTGTGCTCGAGATATATGTCAGCTCTGATTTTAAGCTCAACTTCAATTGCTCTACACAAGTACGCTTTACTTTTCAGATGTACCTCACAAGCTGAAAGACGTGATGTGTATTGTTTGTATATCAAGGAATAAAGACATTAATGACAAAACAAGCAAACTGGGCGAAATGCTGCAAATTCCAGTCATTACTAGTTCACCCAACGCCGCACCTAACGGAAAGTTTACAGTTTCTATGTATCCCGACTACGAGCTGGCAAATAGAGTAATGGTAGATTCTTTAAAATACTGGAAAATCAATCCAGTTGCACTTTTGTATGACAGTAAGTGCTTTGATGTTATGGTATGAAATGGTAAGGTGAGGTATGATATGATATGGTATTGTGTGCTTTGGATTGGTAAAGTGTGGTGTGGTAAGCATATGATAAGGTGTGGAATGGAATGGCATGGTATAGTCTGAATGGTATAGATAGCATGTATGGTATGGTATGGTATGGTGTGGTATGGTATGGTATGGTATGGTGTGGTATGGTATGGTGTGGTATGGTATTGTATGGTGTGTTATAGTATGACACGGTATGATGTGTTATCGTAGATATGACATGAAATGGTATGGTATGGTGTGGTGTGGTGCGGTATGGTATGGTAAGGTGTGGTATGGTATGGTATGGTATGGTATGATATGGTATGGTATGGTATGATAAGGTGTTGTATGATATGGCATGGTATAATATGATATGGTATGACATGGTTTATTCTTCAATGTTGAACAATGCTGATCAAACAACATTGACCAAGTTGTCGAAGTCAATCATGATAATCTTGACATATCACTAGACTTTTGCAGCATCAATTAAATTTTTGTTTTTGTGTAGTTAAAAGAAGCGAACAAGCAGCAAACTTACAGTCACTGGCGAGGGAATCCAACATCCGGATGTTCTTGATGCCAGAATTGAAGATGGAGGAAGAGAAGTCTCTGAGTTATGCTGCAGGGGAGTTGAAAAGATCACATCTTACCGCCGTTGTTCTTCTCTGTGATCCAAGAAACATAACTACAGTGATGGATCATGTAAGGTCACAATAAAATAAAGAATCCTATATTCGTGGTAGGGCAAATGTTTGGGTCAGAACAAGTCACCTCTCAGATCGTAGGTTCGATTCTCGATGCGGACTCCGTTCACCTAAAGTCCGTTTTCCACTGGGCAGAATTTTCCGCGCGGATCGGAATCTATCTTTGACTTTTCT
This sequence comes from Paramuricea clavata, assembly GCA_902702795.2. Classification (NCBI taxonomy): domain Eukaryota; kingdom Metazoa; phylum Cnidaria; class Anthozoa; order Malacalcyonacea; family Plexauridae; genus Paramuricea; species Paramuricea clavata. The sequence goes on from CACRXK020000898.1 coordinate 22,839, forward strand.
AATTAGTTCCACCCGAGAAATCACAAGACAAAGCAAAATTCCGCTCCGCGCGGAAAATTCTGCCTAGTGGAAAACGGCCTTTAGGTGAACGGAGTCTGTCGACTCTCTACCGAAAGTCAGGGCCGCCGAGAGGGGGGGGGGGAAATTGCCCCGGGCCCCGAGTTGCTGGGGGCCCCTGAAAATTTTTTGTTGGTCCCCAGCCTTTTTTGTGTGTTAAATATTTCCGCGCAAAGGACAAGATATCTGTTTTCTTGGGCTAAGTACCGAATTTTGGCATAAAAAATGAGGTGAAGTCCCTCGAAAGCAATTGCAACGTAATCGTCCGGAAAAATTTTATACTCCGGAAAAAATTTTTTACCCCTAAAATGGTACACTGACCGAAAATCCGGGGAAAATTTTTTAGATAGGGGCCCCTAAAAAAAAATTTGCCCCGGGCCCCCGCCAACCTCTCGGCGGCCCTGCCGAAAGTCATGGGTTTTCTCCAGGTATTCCGGTTCCCTGACAAGGTCGTTTAGGATTAGCCCCAAACTGACTCTCCCACCATAGCTGCGCTCCGTGATCAGCCATCAGTAATAAGGTGGTTACCAGAGGCAGAGGTGCCCTTAGAAAGCCTTGGATTTAACGAGGTTGAACTGCTTCGTTCGTGATTCAACTCGGCTCTTAGCTGCAGGTAAGGATGATTAACACATCGATGTATGCTTTTTTATATTTTAGACGATTGAATTTAATTTGTACGACGTTGTTGACGTCCAAAAGGACGAAGATCTCAACGAAGATCCTAAAGAATGGAAGTGGTTCGCGTTGGATATGGTATGTTACTGTCCTCCGCTAACATATAACTGAATATGAGAACAAGGAACTCACATTGATGCAGGGACATTTGATAATTCTGAAGACTGGTTTACGCTATCAAAGTTTCTGTGGTCACAGTAGGAAATTTGCATAGATATATTCTAAGCTTTGAAGGATTTGTAAGAAATGTTTGAGAGAACTGATTCAGTATTAAACAGTGAGTCAGTTCCCTTGCAATTACTTCAAAACTTGGAATTTACCTATGTATACAAAATTCTACTGTGATCACAGAAACTTTGATACGGTCAGAAACGTTCTTCTTCATGTGTGATTATCGATTCAGAAAAAAACTGTTTTCTGACTTATCCAAACAATGATTTCCCAACAATGTTTCCCAACAATTGTCCTGAATGGTTTTATGTCATTGTATTTCATTGTATTTATTGAACCGTTTTCTTTAAAAACAGGATTTCGAACCGAAACCGGACTGCACTCCGACATTGCATGGTTTCGTCGGCTTTGTTACGAAGATTCCTGACAGGCAAGAAGTTAAACGGATAGAAGAGTTTAAGGGAGAAATACTAGAAACTGGTCAAAAGATCCACACACAAGCTTTGAGCAATGTAGGTCTTCTTTAATGTCATATTCAATATTACTGTATATAGGGGCATCGGAAACAGCAAGGATTTGGTTTGGCGACATGGATTTGGTCTAATAAGATATTAAGTGATTTCCTGCCCTTTGCACTATCCTGATATCCACAGAATACTAAAATTTTGTTTTGGATACCAAACTGTGAATGACTTGTATCCCAACTGGATATTACATAATTTCAAACGTTAGGATAATATGTTAAACGCCTCCGGTGGTCTACCAATGGCTTTGAATACTACGAGTCTGCCTTCTTGAAAATAACCAGCCTTTGATTTCCAACTTGGTTGTCTAGACAGTTGTTGACTGTTGAGTCTCCTGTTGTCATTGTAAATTATAACAATGAGAGACATGTGCTACTTAATTTGATGGTTCAGGGATGTCAAAATTTATAATTGTTACCAGAATCCAGAAGTGGGATACTGGATTCTCAGATGCGATACTAGAAGCCTGGAACTTTGAATCCTAGTATCTCAGTAGGTCATGGAAAGTTCTCAGAAGACGGCGATAAAGATGTAGGTTAATTAAAAAGAACTACTGAAAGCTAGCTCTATAATTATGCGTTTCCAAGATGTAGTTTAGTCGGGCAGATTCTACTCAAAATTCTAGCAATTTGCTAGACCTGTCCACTACGGTATAAAGTTTTTTTCATGATATTAATGTTGATTGGTAAGACAAATGAAAATTCGTCTTCAATTTTTACGGTAGAAGCTTAACACTAATATCATTTCTTTCTTCCCTCAGAGGTAGAAGCGCAGCATTATACGATACCATTTCTAATCTTGCCTATATCTTTTGTACAGAATTATTATGCCAATTTGCACGACATGTTCATGGTTCTTGTTCGGTGGATTTCTACGAAACATGATCATGACAGAGAGCGTTTAACAGTCAAAACTTTACGAGAAGTATGTTCTGTAAAAGTATAACCTTTGAAAATATCATATCTTTAAAAATCGCACAGCCTGCCACACCCCCAGACTAGTCCCAAGTCCTCTCTCATTAATATGCAGAAACGCGAAATAGGCGTACTAAGAGGCATAGGGACTAGGCTGCCACACCCCACGACGATCGGGGTCATGTGAATGAATCGCTTGGGACTGCGTACGAAACAGCAGTGGGATAAAAAAAGTTAATCTGTTTTGTTTTAGGTAAGAATACCTGCCTGCAATGGAAATGTGGTAAGAGTTTGTGTATTATCATCCTTAATACAATATATAGAGTATACCTCTAACTGGCCGGCTTAATACGGAAGAAGTTAATTCGTTGACCTCAGAATGACATTTCGTCAAAACCTTTTTCTTCATGATTAGTTTAGAAACAAACTTGGAGCAGGGTTGGAGCTGGTGTTTGGAATAGGGTTAGTGTTAGTAAAACCGTTACTTTGTTACGTTTTGTCACTCTGAGGCCAGCGACTGAAATAACCTCTTCCGCTTAATACGCATTTATTGGTTAAATGGTAGCGGTAGTGGAAGTCAAAACTTGAACCTCTCTGGCTGATTCAGTTTTTCATTGTTCAATCGGGCATGTAAAACCCCGTCAAACGAGGATAGAATTAATTATTTATTAAGTTATATTGTGCGTGATAAATAATATCAAACAATTTTCAAATGTGCATTACAACATGTAAGAAGTTCAAACTAAGTTAATTAACAAATTAAATAATAAAATTACAATATATAGCTTTGCAATGGACGACTTACGCTTTAGAAAAATTTTTAATCTGGGAATAACAAAAGATATTTTCTGAAAGAAGTTATCAAAGTTAGAAATACTGCAAAGTTTGGTTGCGAAATGTTGTAAAATACGGAAAATATAGCCCTGCGAAGTTGGCAAATTTGTACACATTTCTATTACGTGCGGAAATTGGTAACTAATTTAGTTACCAATTCACGCACGTAATACAAAAGTATACAAATTTGCCAACTTTGAAGGGCTATATTTTCCGTATTTTACAACATTTCGCAACCAAACTTTGTAATATTACTAATTCCAAGACACTCTTTCCAGCTATGGTGATAGATTTCGTTGTTCTTACTTAGATTAAAATTTAGTCTAAAGCGCAAGTCGTCCATTGATGAGTGGTTAACTTGAATAGAATGCATGATAATATTGGGAAGCATTATGAACAGCTAACAAAGGTTGCATGCTGCTAAGTCTCATGCAGTACAAATGGAAGAATTTCATGTATTATTTGTTTATTAGTCCAAAAAGGAGTGTACGCTCAGTGGAGAAGTTAAGTTTGGTGCAAATGGAACAAGAAAAGTAAATGATATGAAAATTGTTGATATAAAGAAGGGAAATACTGAACTCAATTATGTAAGTTATAGAAGCTAAGACACATTGACATAATTTCTGCAACAATGTTCCCTACCCCCAATGTTTTAAATAAACCACTCGATTCATTTTCTTTTCTAGGTAGGCGAGTGGACGCCAAATCTCAAGACGCGAAGTGCTGTTACACAGATGACCTGGGTTAAATGTGATGGACGGCAGAAATGCAAGAGCAGAAAAACGACCAACAGAAAGATGTACCGAATTCTCGTTAAAACTGTAAGGAAGCAGGGATTGATTTACTGCATGGAAAGGGCATGTAGGGACGAGCATAGCAGGACGTAATGGTGGATCCAGGCATCTAGGATCCCAGAAAAATTACAGTGTCGTCTTATAGTGATGTCGTATGAAACAGTATGTCTTAAAATACTGCTAAGGCATACAAAATCCTGAAGTAGTCACAGTACTCACAGTCTTACAGGATTGAAAACAAACTTCCTACAGGCTATATGAATATGTTTGATGAAACGTTTCCACTGTAATTTATAGGTATCGAGTTAGTAGATGAATTAATTAGGTGTTTAATCATTTCAATAATTATGTATTTAGTAATTTAGACATTCAATTAATCTAATTTTCAGAATTAGCTCTCGAACACAAATTTCTGGGAACTAGTAGACTTGCCCCAAGTCTCTCTCGAATGGGTTTTGATAGGGTATATCCAGTTTATTATGAGATCAGTTTTGAAACGCTTGAATCAAGTTCAAAACTGATCTCATAATAAACCGGATATACCCTATCAAAACCCATTCGAGAGAGACTTGGGGTAAGTCTAGGGAACTATATTCTCAGGTTTCGATACCTTTTCCTCTTCTGCTATCATGACCGATCGACAAGAATTTTCTCTCTCAATACACCTTACCGTTTATTGACGTTCGACCCAATGGCATCGTTTTCGTGTCAAGTACTTACTCGTGTTTCGTACACAATAGGGTTAAGAACGTACTTGTTATTGGCCTTAAGATCAACAAGGAACCAAATCGTGAAGGAAACGTGGGAACATAACCTTCATGTGCACCTGTCATGCCAAAACTGGCAAACACGAAAACGAGACCATTGAGTCATCAAAAATGAATAAACGGGTAAGGTCTATTGGCTCCCAAGTTCAATAACCGCAATGACTTCTCTTATACGATTTACTCCGACACTTCTTCAGGATGATGAACCGTTCGTTATCATCGGCAAGAACGAAAGCCTTCCAGTAGAGAAAAGGTTTACAGGATTTTGTATCGATATTGTTCGCGAGCTGGCAAAACCAGAATACATGAACTTCAACTACACCATTGCTATCCAGACTCACGGCACGGGGAGTGTCAATGAAAAAACCGGCAGATGGTCTGGAATAATTGGCGAATTAATTGACCAGGTAAACGTAACCTTGGGATCTAGACCCTTTCGGATTGGCAGCACTGTTTTGACAGGGCCGGGTGGACAAACATTGAGTTTATGATGAGTTTCTCACTCATTGGTCAGCGGACTTCCAAACAGGCTATTGCTCAATAGACCTTTCCCCTTTTAAATGAAATTTTGATCTAGACAAGTCTGGACAAAAATTTCATCACAGCTTGAAAGAGCATCACAAAATTAGTAATATTCCAAAGTTTCGTTGCAAAATGTTGTAAAATGCGGATGCTATAGCCTTGCGAAGTTTGCCGTTTTTCAGTCATTTTGTATTACAAACGGGAAATTGATGAGATGATCAAACTGCATGATTATCAATTTCCCATTTGTAATACAAAATGACTGAAAAACGGCAAACTTCGCAAGGCTATATTATCTGCATTTTACAACATTTCGCAACGAAACTTTGGAATATTACTAATTTAGTGATGCTCTTTCAAGCTGTGATGAAATTTTTGTCCAGGCTAGTCTAGATCAAAATTTCACTTAAAGGGGGAAAAGTCTATTGATATGGATCCGAGGAACCTACGATTTTAACATCCTTATCCGAGAAAGTCTATAACCATTTACTGATGTAAATGTAAAACCATTTACTGATGTAAAGGTAATGATGTAAAATCATTTACTGATGTAAAGGTAGCTCTTTCTCCTTAATTATTTTAAGACCTTGAGTAGAGATTCGACCCATCTCTCCCAGCTTGAAAGGCAAACGTGGTGATCACGATACCAGATTCAAGATGATTCCGCAACACTTATCAATATTTCCTATTTTCCGTTTGTGCTATATTTAGGAGAAACCTTTATCTTTTACGTGCATTTTGGATTTTAGAAAGCAGAGATGGGCACAGGTTCTCTCACAATAACTGCTCAGCGCGAGAAAGCGGTTGATTTCAGTAAGCCCTTCATGGATTTCAAGATGGCACTCATCTTACGTAAACCTGTCGAGGAAGAACTCAACATGTTCAGATTTCTAGATCCGTTCTCACCCATTGTATGGCTCTGTACTGTAATGGCGGTAAGTACTATTCGGGAGTGGAGTGGGGTGGGGAGTGTTGTGGATGGGGTGGGGGCTAAAACGGATGATTGTCTCCTAAAACCCAAACTTCTTCAATTATATACTGTAAATAGGGTACTCATTTGTAAACTAAGTCTTCCTTTATATCAATAACTTCATTTTTATTTCTTGTATTACTCGATACTGGCAGTATGTCATACTACCAGAAAACATTTTGTATTTGTAAATATTTATACTAACTAATAAGCTTTAGCAGTACTTGTATGTAAAGTCATGCTAATAAATTAAGCCATTTGTTACTGTTACTACTGTTACTGTCTCCATCATATCAAATAAAAGTTCGTTTCATAATTCAATGATAAATATAAAAATTTAATGATCGATTCATTTTCGCAACAGGTATTTGCAATGACAATATTCATGTACATCGTCGACTATCTCAGTCCTTATGGGAACCGGAAGACGGCAAAGGAGGCGGATGAGCCTGGAGATGAATTTAGCCTGTACAACAGTCTATGGTTTGCTACGGCCAGTATGTTACAGCAAGGACCAGATAACACTCCCAAGTCACCATCGGGGAGATTATTGGCTGCTTCATTTTGGTTCTTTGTACTGCTAATGATATCGACGTATACTGCTAACCTCGCTGCCTTTTTTACAAGTAAGGGAC
>CACRXK020000898.1:36655-64769 GCA_902702795.2 Paramuricea clavata
AAGTTCATGGTTATTTTATAATATTGATTTAGCCGTTTAAGCCTGGTCCCCACGCGTGTGAGAAACACGGACAAGAATCATGACAGAAGTGACATTTAACCTAGACAGAATTGCTTCGAAAGTAGGAGTGAGAATCAACTTGCATATCCCAACATTCAAATGTTGGCATGTTGTGATTATGATATAGAGAACGTCATGAAGGTCCATATCTAGCAAAGCTGGGGGCCTAAAGTTGCATCTTTTGCAGTTGCTCCCAGTTGCATATAAAGTTTGCTCAAAATGTGCATCCACTAAAAAATCATCTATATATACATTAATTAATAGAGATTCGACTGTTTACTGATAATGGCGCAAAATACAAGTCCCAATTTCGCGATGACAATGACAGCTAGCTAGCGGCTGCAAGCGGAAGTATTGTATAACATCATTGTAATGCAAAATGACTGAAAAACGGCAAACTTCGCAAGGCTATATTATCCGCATTTTACAACATTTCGCAGCGAAACTTCGGAATATTACTAATTTTGTGATGCTCTTTCAAGCTGTGATGAAATTTTTGTCCAGACTTGTCTAAATCAAAATTTCACTCAAAAGGGGAAAGGTCTATTGCCTTAGTGTTATTTCCTATTTCCTACTTGATATAACTAGAAGGATTGTAGAAGAGTTTTGCAAACGGAACTGATTTCGAGCGTGAATTTTATACATCCCAAATTCCTGATATTGACCCATTGGCATCAGTTATGGTAATAGTTAATATTTTGCAAACTGCAACCCACTTTAACTCAAAACCGGCTAGCGCTTGAAAAATCGCACTACTCGCTTAAATGTCTTATATTGTTTTTACTGTGTTGCGAACTTTGTAATTAAAGTGAACTTGATATTTTGCATTTTTAGTAAACACATATAATACTTTATCAGGGAAAATTTTTATTTTATATTTAGCCAAAATCAGAGGTGCCAACATATACAGTCTTGTTCACCGATGTCAGTTTAAGCTGTAAGACAATTTAAGTTGGCAACTTGTAACAAAAAATGCCATCGGATTAATTGGCCGGTCGCCTATTATCGTATTTGAGGTTATGCTTATATATCGAGAAATTCTTAGAAAATTGTTAACATGGAGTCATGGGCGGCCATGCATGAGACTGTCCAATACCGGTAAAAATTGTATGAATAAATTTTGAACTGTCTACGACAACGGATAGGCGAGTTATATATTGATTTATACTCAGTACAACTCAAGTTGTAAGCAGGTTGCATGCGACAGTTTTAGGCAAAAGTTGTGTAGTCCATACGAATTTCTTAGATTTTCGTCTATGCATGCGAATTTCATACATTACTATACAAATTTCTCCTCATATTCAAAGGGTGAATCCACAGATTTTACGAGAGACAAGCAGGCCATTCAAAATACGAGAGACAATCCGACTAAAACACATTCCTGCGAATCCGAACAAGTTGGTGCATCTTTGCAGGAGATCTTCAACGAAACACGATCGTTATCCACGATGCTAAAGGCATCGAAAGAGGTCTCTAACGAACGCTATTTATCCGCAAAAGAATCTTTCAAAGAAGCTCGGAAAGAGGCGACCAGAGCGTTTAGTAATGGAGCACTGGATACGAAAGACAGAATTCTTGCGACAAAGCTTAGAATAATCAGCGCAATTCTGGAAAACTTGGAAGACGCAGATGCTGCAATGAGCGATTGTGTGATGTACATGGAGGCGTTACATTCGATACCGGCCATTCAACAAGCCTTCTTGTACTACTCGAACTATCCAAAATGCCGTGGAACCAAGGAAATCGACGAAATCAAAAGAAAAGACATACTTGCAAATATACGCAGTATTCAAAAGATCCATGTGGTAATGTATGATTTTGCAAAAGAGTTTACAAGAAATCCACCAGAATTCCTCCTAAAATGGCCAACAGTCAATGTGGAAGCGAAATCAATTCATCTCGTATATGAGGCAAATGATACCTTAGCAATCTCTTATCAAATGCCAACCAAAGATATGCCTGCGATGGAGGCCAGCATACCAGTTAATGCTATGAGGCTAAATACATTTTGTTCCGCAGTGAATAGCAAAGGAGAGATCGTCGCAATGAGCTGGGATGATAATGAAGTGAAATTGATTAAACCAACGGGAGAAATAAAGGTAATGATATGAATATAGAATCGTATTCGATTCTACTGAATTTTATGCTTCTTAGCCTACTCTAAAACCCATGGTCAGCCGACAGTTTAAAAACCCTAAAAGAAATAGATTCTGAAATTTTAAAGAAACCACATTGAAATTCATTACACAGGGTGTATCAAAGAAAAAGCAATCCAGCCTTAGAGTGTTCGTGTGCATTCGCGTCAAAATTAAAGTGGCACTCTTATTCTTATTTTCTTAAAATGCTCTTAAAACTGTATAGTAACTTGTTTTCAAGATTTTTGTTCCCATGCTTAATTCTTGAGATATTTCATTTTGTTTGTAACCGTGTGACGTCAATGACTCAATTACAGTATATAATGAGACATCAGTAATTGTTGTGTATCTTTGCTGTTTTTGATGGATTTGTTAAAAAAAAACCCAGTTTGCTTAATGATGTAGGTTAAATTAAGAAACGCGCCGCATCTTTGAAAAGATTTGATTAAAAACAGCAAAGATACACAACAATTACTGATATCTCATTATATAATTGAGTCATTGACGTCACATGGTTACAAACAAGATAAAATATCTCAAGAACTAAGCATGGGAACAAAAATCTTCAAAACAAGTTTCTATACAAATTTTTCTGTGTTGGTGTTGTGTACTCAGGTGAGTCTAGCCCAATGCTCTTCCAACTGAGCTACGCGGTCAGTTGGAAGAGCATTGGGCTAGTATTCCAAAGGTCGTAGGTTCGAATCCCACCGTGGCCGGGCATATTTTTCAAGCTCGCCCGATGTGGATATGCACTCAGAGTAACATCGCAAACATAAGTTCTATACAGTTTTAAGAGCATTTTAAGACAATAAGAAATAAAAAGTTTTTTTTGTTTTTTTTTTATTTATTTGGCTTTGCCAACTAGGGCAGGGTCACCACAACAGCATATGCCAATTACTGTGGGCCCTTTTACCTAACCCACCCCTGTCAACTTTTTACCTAACCCACCCCTGAGTACCCGGGGAAAATCCACGGCTTTCGGCAGAGCGTTGACTTTTGCTCTTTTCACATGGGGACTGGGTTCGAGTCGCACTGAGGAGGTACTTAGTGAGACTCGAACCTGCAGCCTCAGTGGTGAAAGGCAAGTGCGCTAACCACTTGGCCACCGAAGCCCCCCTAAGTGCCACTTTAATAAAGATTAGGGTTTTGGCTTTCGAATGACGACATTTTTTCAAGCAAACATGACCAAATTTTCCACCTATGTGCATTATTAAAGCAGTGCAGAAAATCCAATTAATCTCCAATTTTAATTAATTAGCATTTGCTGTCAAGTTAGAGACGAATTCGTCTTGTTCAGGAGTCCAAGTGTTTACCTTTGAATTCATCTTTTAATTTGTTCGGTTCTGTTTTATCTTTTCGCCTGTCATACCTTGAATCATACCTGATAAAACAGGCGAAAATCAGACAGAAGCAAAAAGAAAACGACTCGATACAAGAGTCGGATCAGATAGACCATAAAACAGAACGGACCAGATGTTAGGCTTTTTAAATTAAAATTCGTGAATTCTAGATCCAAATGGGACTTACTTTCAATAGTTTTTCACCAAATCCATTTTCATAAAAAAGCGATTTCCACCGGAAATTTTGATTCGATTCGTATACGGTCTTTTTCGCTTTTTATGATACAAAGAAAATATCATTGGACAGCTAGAGGACTGAATTTTCGTGGTGTGTAAAAATTTTATCCATATGCTCAATATCTATAAGCACGGGAACATGCTGAAGTTATAGATTACCTTTTGTTGATACACCCTGTATATCAAATATATTCCAGTTTAATCTACTATATTTTATTTTATACAATCCAATCCTATATCTTATCTTACTGATTCTTTATTCAAGGTCTTCTGCAGTCTGCCATTAGAGATTTGCCTTCCAATGCATTCTCTTGCAATTGACAACGAAGACTACGTCTATATTCTCACATGGAATAAAAAACAAGACGACGAAAAGAATAATTATGAAATCCTTGTATTCAGTGCAGATGGGAACCTGAAAAGACAACACCCATTTGAATTCCTCGGAGAGACGAAGAACAGCTCATTCACCATATGTGTCAACGACAGAAAAAAAGTTTTCATCCATTGTCAAGGCGATGATCAATTGTACGTCTACGATACAACAGCCTCTGGGAGATATGTTGTTGAAGTATCCATGTTTTCTTTAGAGCGGAAGTTCAACGCGCCTTTGTGTTTATGCCCAGTGAAGAAGGACCTACTACTCGTAGCGCCAAAAATTTCAGGACATTGTTTATGTCTATACGGAGGCAGGGAAGATTGCGTTGAAATTTCAAATACCACACGAAATTCACGGTGTGGAATACCGTCGAATCACCATGAAGATAATTATCTATGCATGTGTTTACCCTAAATGCTCGTATAAGCTATTGACTTACTCGCTGTCACAAAAGGGAAAGCTGATGCAGATTTCGCCGCCTCTACCAGACGAATGGGACGAGTTTGGTCGATTGACGTCTCATCCAAACGGACTACTTGCCTTAGTTCACAACAAAGGAGTAGTTTACATTTAATTCTTTGTTTACACATGAGGACACTATACGCGTGCCATTGAATACCATCTTGGTTGATTGTGAAGTACTGTTTAATAAACGAGCATGCAGGAGTGTTTTATTAGGTTTAAAGCCACGAGCGCGCAGCGCGAGTGGCTTTAGATCTAATTGAAAACACGACCTGCGAGTTTATTGAACGGCTTCAAACACGACTACAAATTCAATAGATATACTACTGCCTTATTAGTATATAAAGAATACTAATGAGGACACGACTACAATAGATCCTGCTTTATTAGTATTCTTTATATAAAGAATAGTAATTAGGAATGTTTTATCAAGTTTAAAGCAACTGCACGTGACATATTACGGTCGACATGATTTGCCAATACGCTTATGAATTATTAATGAGTGTTTGAAGTTCATTAATAATTCATAAGCTTATTGGCAAATCATGTCAACCATAATATGTCCCGTGCAGTGGCTTTAAACCTGAAAAAACACTCCTGCTCGTTTATTAAACAGTACGGAAGTAGTTGAGTTTATTTATTATTCTCTGGTTTGTTAACTAAAGTGCTTATAGGCCTACAACGAAATTTCACGTCATTTTTTTATAATTGCATTGCAAAGAAAATTCAAATTGATTAAATGAGATACTTTGCCAAAACTATGTTATCCTGCTTCGTTCTTGAGATGTTTAGAAATGTTTGATATGTAAATCATCCTTACTATGACGTCACACTGCATAAGGGCCGTTCATTATTTATACCAGGTGTTGGTCCCGAAGAGAAGCGAAAAACACTGTAAATTTTTTATTTACCCAACCTCAACAATGGTCAAAATAACGTTTACCCAACCCATGTGTTACTGTACTTCATAATAATTAAACACACAAGATTATGGTGACAGAAATCAAGTTGCCTAAATTCTAAAAGCTCACTCACACTCAAACTCACCGAGTGTGCCAAAGCAATCACGTTCCTGCTGATCAATTGATAGAGTCCTTCCTCTATCACTGATGGTCTATTTTGATACAGAATGTATTGTACACATTTTCGTCATATTTTCCAATGCTTGGTAATTTTGGTTTTATTTTATTTTATTTTATTTTATAGCTGACAAACAGCCATAAATGTTTTTACCCCACCCATACATGAGCTAGTCAAAAACTTGATTGCCTAACCAACCCATATCCCTTCGGCACCAACCCCGGGTATAAATAATAAACGGTCCCTAATGACTTTTTTGTGAAAAAAAAAACTTGGATAGCCTGTGACTGCCTCCTCCGCAGGCCCTCGTTGTGTCATGGGAAGGTCACGATTTCGAGAAGGCCTGCGGAGTCTTGTAAAATGAATAAATGTTGTTCTAAACCTGCTTCGTTAAAGAAGGCAGTTTTATTCGTGCAACGTTGGTGTGGACAACAAACTTTATCGTTAAAAAATGCTTCCTTCCACGTCCTAAGAGTCGCCAGTTTAATTTATAAGTTTCACACCGCTTTTTTATATCTGTTTACATTCAAGATTATGTAGAAATTTACTTGCTGACGTGACGCTGGCGCCATTTTTTTACAAGATTCCGCAGGCCCTCGCCAGAACGTGGCCTTCCCATGACGCAACGAGGGCCTGCGGAGGAGGCAGAGCCAGTGAGCTCTATATACATCTGGAGCGAGAACTTCGGTCATTCTCCCTATGAGCAAAGTGAAACCAAGATGGCGGCCATTGACGTCCAATAGCCCTGAAGGTCGTAAACATATTTTATACCATTTCGAATCCCCCAGCTAAATCCAGTTTTTCCTAAAGGACCATATCGCTAACCAAACTGTCAGTTCATAAAACCATAGTGTTATTCTTTAAATCGGTGTCAACTCCTTGACAAGATGGCGGAAATTGAAGGAGCTATTGGACGTCAGTCCAATTCCTTTCCATTGTTTTTGACTGCGCGGTTAACACGAAACTGGCTTCACTTTTTAGACTCGAGTTCTCACTGGGGATATCGTGCATTGAAATCATACGACCGTTCATACGTGTAATGAAGTTAGACTTCATACAATTTATATGATTGTGAATGTCATGGACCACGAATATGCACAATCATGTAAACTGTATTGGATTCAACAGATATATTCCCGGCCGATAGGAGATTCACACAGCCAAAAACAAAAATACATAAAATATTAAGCATGAGATAAATTTATCTTCGTATAATTATCTTTTAAATGCTTTGCTGTGTTGCAGGCAGCTTTCTTGTGGTTTTTAACCAAAATGAAACGGCGCCAAAATGATGACGCATCCCATTAATGATTTAGTTTCTTTTATATTGTTGTACAAAATATTGCTTGGTAAAACCTTTAGTCCTTTACAGTCATAAACTTGGCGTTTTATTCCATATTTTGAGAAATGAAATGTTTCTGGTCATGTGTTGGTATTCTTTTACTGAGTTTATATCAAAATGCAATGATAATGGCAAGTAACGCAGACAAATTTGGTAAGCAGCGTATATAAATATCTATATATCTCTTCATTATATAGTTGGCTTTTGTATATCATATATATATATATATATATATATATACCTATCAATCCGATCCTACGAGCCTGGCAAGAATTATGTGGACACCTAATTAACTTTCCTAACGCAAATATTAACATTGAGACGTTCTTTCATGAAATTCGTCCTCCCCCTGCTCCCTATTCAATGTTGTTTTTCGCATTTACTTTGATCACTGCGCACGGTAATTTATTTGTAATCATTGTAACTTAAATTTTTTGTGCAGTAACTGTGTATCTGTCGTATTAATATATATGTATATATAATTGTGCAAATTTGAATAAAATCTAAAGTCTAAAAGGTAGGAGGAGAAATTTTTGGGGGATTAGTATAGGTAATCATGCGATGGCGAGTACAATTAGGGATTAATAGTATGAGAGATGTTTGGAAATTTTGCCAAAATTGGACGAGCCGCCGGGGCGGGTCCAATTTGGCAATTTCCAAACATTACTTGTTTATTATTAGCGTGACAAAATTGGATACTTCTCCGTCAAGATCTTATTCTCTAGCCAAAGCCCAGTCCTGCAAGACATTCAACCTAATTTGGTGGGTTTTTTTCGTATTTTCATTTAGTTCTTTTGTTAAAGCAAAATTTGGTGCTTTTGTTCGTATTTTCATCTAGTTCCTCAAGGGCAATTTCATTTCACATTTGTGTTTAATTAAAATACCTTTCCGCCATTTTATTTGTTTTGGGAAAATCATTAATTGTATACTGCAGTACAATTAATGAAATAATTGTACTCCTCTCAACCAATCAGCATCCAGTAATTTTGTCATGCTAATAATAAACTCTGTAACAATACATCTACTTTTGTTTGACGCACGCGATGTCCACGATCATTTTTGCCTGAAAAATTGCAATAGCTATGTTCCAGATTTTCACACAGTTCATTATTAGTGGGCATGAAAAAATTAATTTAAGAGATGAATTTTGACACTAGGATTATTAAAATTGATCTAGTAGAACCAATGCTATATGGCTTTTTAATTAAAGCAAGGAGTCATGAAACCTATTGATATTCTCAACAAAACTAATACATGATTTCAATGGTCCGTGATGCAAAAAATCGAGCATCGGTCGCAGAGATGAAGCCATTTGCAGTAATGTGTTACAGAACTTTAGCTTGATTATCTTATTACTGAACTTTAGATTGATTATCTTATTGACATTTCTAGCTATTGGAGTGCTTATGGATAGCAATTATAGTGGATTTGAAGAAGATCTTGGAAGATTTATAACAAAAGGACACATGGACAGATCTCTTCAAGTCACAATCAATATTTCCAAGAATTCCATTAAGAATAAAGGTAAAACATGCTGCTAGTATATATATATTTGCAACATGGCTTGTTAACCAACTCCTTCAATATTTATTTACAGTATTGGTACTTTTTTTCGCATGAAGGTTATCAGTCACAAATTCTGAAATGTTATATCAGTTCTTACTGCAAACTTAAATTGAATATAATAAATATGTTATAGCAACTTGCCAAAAACTGTACGTAACTTTTCAACAAGTGCTGAAGTAGTAGTGCGCAAACACAACCTGACGTCCAATCCTGATGTGCATTCTTACGCGTGGACCAATCTGCTAACCCTAATGGAGTTACGGGTCCTCTTCTCTTTTCCCCTTTTCGTTTATTTAGGGGTTGGGATTCTTCTGGATTTCCCCCTCTATTTAAAGGCTAGGCCTTCTTGTGTATCGTCTTCCTGCTCTCTTACATCATTGTCCGTAAGTCCAATCTTTTCCTTAATATTCTAGTTCCATTACTTTCCTTTGTCTTCCATTACTCTAGCCTTCTTGTGTATCGTCTTCCTAACTATACTTTCTATATTCCAGCTCTTCTTTTAACATCCTCGAGGCTTTTTAAGATATTTTTTGAGAAATATTTCGTGTATCCATTGTAATTTTCTCATCTCAGTCCTGTCTGATAGTCTCGCTTTCTCCTTCCTCATTGTCAAGTTTCAACTCTATAGTTTTAGTACATTCTTAACTACTCTCTATTCTAGCTCTTCTTTTAGCATCCTTCTTTTTAAGATATTTTTGGAGCTATATTCCTTGTATCCATCGTAACATTTTCATCTAAGTCCTCTCAAATAGCCCCTCTTCCTTTCTCAGTGTCCATATTTTAGTTGCTTACAACACTGACAGTCTAACGATAAACACTTTAAAAGCATTTTACTTGTGTCTTTCACACTAATCTACTTGTTGCTCTTACAGGTGGCTTGCTCAAAAATATAGAGTATTTCAAAGATAGCCGGGTTAACATCATTATTGATCTAGAAAGAAGTGGTGAAGAGGCAAAAACCTTAGCAGAATATCTCAAAATCCCTGTGGTAACAATGGTACCACAATCTAAACCTCAAGGAAAATACACCATTTCAATGTATCCAAGTATCAATGTTATCAATTCAGCCATTATTGATGTCCTACTGAGGTACAAGGTGACAGACAGTATTCTTTTATATGACGGTAAGGTTATATAACTATATTGCATAGGATCCAAATTAAAGACCAAACGAAGACGAGCGCGCACGAGAGTTGGCAGTAACGCGATCTTAGTTAGCTGTTCTTAATGCTTTCCCAACTTTTCATGGATTTTATTTAAGTTAGAACATAGCACACTCATCAAATATTTATTTTGTTAATCTAGACCTTGAAATGCCCCCTGTAATATTTCGTGACTGCCAACTCTCATCAACTCTAATTCTTGATTGACCGAAGCTTAAAGACCATGTCAAGTCCGTTCTGCGCATCAGTTCTGCTCATAACAAAGGGGGACCCACAAATACAAACATTGCCCAAATTTTGCATCTTTGGAACTTTTTTGAATTGAAATGCACTCTAGTTTGCATTCATTTACAATAGTGAACCAGAAAAGTGTTAGATATTCAGTTAGTATGTCTTATTTACAAATATAGCAGTTCAAAATGTAAACAAAGAATTTGTTTACATTACGGACTTGACATGGTCTTTAAGCAGTAAGCTGGAAAAGCCTTTAGAAAGTGATGGTTACTTCTATTGAATTACTTCAATCTTTACTTGAGGTATTGATACTACTTTACACTGCTTTTTTCAAAGTCAAGTAGTCTGTTATTGTCTGTCATATAGAAATTATCTTCAAATAAGTAATTTATATAGCTTTGATAATCATCGAAGAAATGTGTTTCTCAAAAATCTCCCATTATCTTGATCTGTGAATTAATATTGCATTGACTTTCACAACCTCAATAACTGTAAAAATACGACTAGATTTCCTGATTGGAAAAGGTAGATTAACTAAATTAAACATCTGTCCAACCCTACTGAAAAAAAACCTATATTTTTCTGTACATGAGGGAGGTATAAATGTTTTCAGACATTACTTTAATTCTAATTCGCATTCCACAGAGAAGCGAAGCCGTCAGGCGATGAACCTGCACACAAAGAGTCAACGGGAATACATAAAAATGGAGATGATGCCAGAACTCAAGATCAATGACGTCAGCATGATTAAGGACGTCATACGAATGGCATGGAACACTCAAATCAAAACCGTTGTCTTGCTTTGTGATACCAGAGATATTAAACAAGTGGTGAACGCTGTAAGTCCATTGTAGCATCATCTACATTCAACTCAATTCCCCAAATCACCCATGCAGTACAATAATTAGATCTTGCTTCTTTATCCAATTCCAAGACTGACCCGGTATGCCCGCTTCAATGCCTGTTCAGCACCCTATTTTATCCCATGTCGACAGTTATTCCTTTCAGATCGACTTTTACACAGCCCACCATTTCTTCTTCGGTCTCCTTAATCTCCAAGACACCCCTTAATCTCTTCCTATTACATCTTTCTTAGACTTCCCTCGTCTTCTATGCAATGTCCATCATCCCACATCCTCGGATGTCTTCATTCCTAATCTTCGGCAGGGTCTATTTCTGTCTAACTCATTCGGGTTTCTTCCTTTTCCACATAATCCAATATTCAACTTGAGAGTCTCCCAGGGGGTCTGTGTTCCCGTGAAAAGTTTTCCCCGTGTCTTTTCGGAATTGTTCCCGTGTTCTCATTGCAAGATATGCCTTGTCTCTTTGTTCCCTGAAAACCGCTTGGAGACCCTCAACTTCATACAGCAGCACATACTGTTAACCATATCAGTTCTTTTTTAACTTTTCTCCCCATAAGTCCATTCAGAATCATCCGTTATATGTCCAGTGTAGCCATGAACGGATACTCCATATTTTCAGGTGTGATTGAATCGAAATTATAATCAGACAGCATGCAGTCTATTAGAGCTTTATTACATAGCAAAACAAAACAAACTATATAAGGGAGGCTACTATCAATGAAATATATTTTCTAGACATTACAGTCAAGGCTTTATGACCGAGATCGTCAAAACTGGAAGTGGATAGTCAGTGATCTGGATTTTCGAGGCCCAGATTACGAACCGCTTGATGGCTTTGTTGGTTTGACTCTTCCCATACCGAGCTGGAAAACAGATTCCGTTGACGAAAGACAGACGTTTGGCAGAAAGATACATTCAGATGTAAGTAGTGGCTATAATACTGGAAGTTCCATTTCAATTCCATTACCTTTCACCAAATTAGTTCTTAATTTACTTATTATTAACCATCGTTTTAAGCTAATGGCAACAATGAAGGGCATCAAAGATAATGAACCTTGTTTTTTTATATATTTATGAAATACAGCATGACATTATCATTATTAAAATCATTATATATAAAAAGTATCTTTGGAAGGCCCCTCCCCTTTGACCCTTTAGAATTCTACCTCACATCTTCTACTTTATCTTTTTATTTTTATTTTTATTTTTAACGAGTATTGTGATGAATGGTACTAACTACTCATTTTTTATGCAAATTTATATTATTTCTCATTTTAAATAATAGGTCTATTACGCCACAGTAAAAGATGCTTTGTTCCTGATAAATGCGGTGGCGATGGAGATACAGGAAAAATTAAAATTACACAATGTTACAGATGTTATATTGCAAAAAATTAAAAATGTGAGAAATTTTATTTATTTATTTATAAACTTTACAATCAACAAAACGATTGAAGGTACAGACAACAGGATTGAGACATTGTGAAACAATAGAGACAGGGTTACAAACTTTGACAAAGCTACAACACAAAATTACAACACACGATCAATGCGTTCCAAACCATCCTTATACACTTTCCAAAGATAGTATATACTAGACATGGACCGCTCATATATTGCAGTTCTTTCTAAGTCAATTACCTGGTTTGGGAAATGACCAAGTTACAAAAAGGTTTCATACATATAAATGTATCAACATATATTGTATAGCACAGACCCAGGATACAGTAAACATCCTAAACATGCATGTGTTCCAAGCTGTCCCTGCACTTTCCAAAGATAGGATAAAGATAAGATAGGATAATATTTTATATTAATAGAGGGGCACGTTTCCTCACTCTCTCTCCTTACATTGAATTTAACATAGTCTTTCAAAATATGGTTTGGCAACTCGGCTAAAGTCTTTGTTCTATCTTTTTGTCTGCGTTTATGCAGTTTTGTGCACGGTGCATGGTCAATGAACACATTGTATTTCAGTATAATGAACGAATCATCCAATAACAGCGTTTCAGTTCAGTCATTCAACCATGCTATTTAAATATTAATAAGCCTAAAACAAAGGATGTGTACGGTGTAAGGTACGGCTCAACATAGAATCTCAGCTCATTAAAATCGCTTTGAAGTTTACTGAGTTTCCAGACCATGTCTCGAAAGACTATGAATTTAAGAACTGACTTAATCATTAATTTTTTTATTACAGATATCTCTACCACTTTGTTCCTCAAAAAAGGTACGCACACTTTGGCTGAAAGCAGTCCAAGTGCACCTATATGGATACAAGCTACATAACTGTCATCTTCTAATTTTTTTACATAGGCCAAAAACTGTGGATTGACAGGAGAAATCAAATTTGATGAACATGGAGTGAGAAAGATAGATAAAATGGATTTTGTTGTAGTGACTAAAAACAAACTTACTAGGGTAATAATTAATATATACCGTAAATTACCGAATAAGCGTCCGAGCCTTTTAGAAGAGAGAGACGTTTACTTTTGTTTGATTTTTTCCAAGCATGACAGGAACGATTAGTGGTGGCCCTTACTGGACCGTTTAGAACTTATAACTAATATTTAACAATTATTGAATGCGGTTGAGCAAGATATGCATGAATATGATGTCAAACCGAAGTTTGTGTTATGTTGTGACGCAATACCTCAACTCCTTTGGCAGTCGTCAATGGTATAACATCATAGCGTTTAGGATTTTTCGTATCAATTTTATGACGTCACACCATTGAATATTATCTAAAAACTCCATACTTGATCAGCTATTGAGTTGAATTGACGTTGTCACACTGCCCTGTTAGCCAATCAGAAAGCATGAATTCTAAATAATAAGGAACATTGAACCAGTAAGTGATGGATCAATGGCCCATCCTATTCCACTAAGGATACTTCAGAACGCATAGATATCCAGTAGAAATAACTACGTTTCTTTCTTTTCTTTACAATAATTGTATTTTCTGTACCTAGGGCGGAACGTGGAATGTAGAGCCATTGAAATCTGAACTCCCGGAAGTGGACTCGATACGTTGGGTGGGCAAAGTCGTGGAGAACTACATTTGTAACGAAGTTAGAGATAAAGAACCAATGAAGAAGACAAAGAAGAAGTTAAAAATAATGTTGAAAATCGTAAGAATATCTTTCATTACAATCATACAATTACTCAGGAATGAAATACATGCATAGAAATGTCAGTAAACAAAACGTTTAAAATTAGGTTGAAAATTGTAGGTATGTCTTGTACAATTGCTCAAAGAAACAGTTCCTTATATAATTCAGTGACGTCCTACATAACGCTAATTGTCTAGCAGATGAAATACATCAAAGGTCTATGTCTGAAAATACAGAAACTCAAGCCCCACAAAATACACAACATTTTCTGGTGATGACCCCCCACACTCGTCTATAAGTTTACACTTTCCCACTTGTTTTAGTTAGATCCCTTTTCCTTGATAATGGCCACTCTATTAACAAATGCGTAAACGAGGTCACGTTTAAATGTCACTCAAATAGCCACAATCAGAAGACAAAATGTGGATTTGTGCATGTTCACCGTACGTGGAACAATTACAATTAGCTTTGCCATTTTCTCTTTCATTATTTCTAAAGAAAACATTCATATCTTAATGTGTAGTCGGATCCTCCATTTGTGTTTGTGAATGAAAGCAAGTTGGCACCGCAAAACGTGACAGGATTCACACTTGACATCGTACGTGAGTTAGCAAAGAGATTTGATTTTGACTACGAGTTTGTCGTACTAAAGAAAGGTGGATCAAAAGCATTCGTCAAAGCTTTGCAGGAAAAGGTATTCGGAGAGTAAAGGGATTGGAGTGGAAATTGGGATTGTTCTCATTGCATGCTGCCACATCTTGTAATGTTATAATAAGGGTTCTAGCGTCTAGTGAAGATGAAATTCCAGGTGTTTCAAGGACCTTTTAAAATGGCACGGATTTTGTTTTGAAGCTCTACTGTTTATTCAAAATCAGTAGTCTAAATATTGTTCAAGTCTTATCAGCACAGTTGGAAAGACGTTCCAGGACTTTCATGGACTTCCACTTAGTTTCAAGGACTTTCCAGACCTGTATTTCCTTTTTTTTCAAATTCAAGTACTTCCAGAAATTGCAAGGCCCGTGGACACCCTGAATAATTTTAAATTTTCATTGTGTTTTAACACAAAAAAAATTTTGTATACCATTTATCTATACCATCATCTGTTCCAGGAAAGATTCTGAATGGACCTTTCCCCTTATAACTAAAATTTTTATCTAGATAAAAATTTCATCACAGCTTGAAAAAGCATCACAAAATTAGTAATATTCCAAAGTTTCGTTGCGAAATGTTGTAAAATGCAGATAATATAGGCTATAGCCCTGCGAAATTTACAATTTTCAGTCATTTTGTATTACAAACGGGAAATTGATGCCCCAACACCCGATTGGGCTGTCAATTCCCGTGCGTAATACAAAATGACTGAAAAACGGCAAACTTCGCGAGGCTATATGCCTATATTATCCGCATTTTACAACATTTCGCAACGAAGCTTTGGAATATTACTAATTTTGTGATGCTCTTTCAAGCTGTGATTACAATTTTGTCTAGATCAAAATTTTAGTTATAAGGGGAAAGGTCCATTTGCATTTCTTATTTCGCCAAAAAAGGACCAAGGTTTTCCTACGCTCCCCTTTTTTATGAACATTCCTTATCTTTTTTGTCTTCTTTATCTTCGCCCAGTCTACCTTGCGCTTCATTAGACTTTCCCACACAGCCTCGGTTTTTCTTTCATAGCTTCACTTTGCTCTCCCAAGCCTTATATAGCTATTTCAGGTAATCGTCACCTTCTGTTCTTCACTGGATCAACCCCAGATATCCATTGTCTGTTACAGAAGGTGGATTTGGCAATTGGTTCTTTCACAATCACAGCCGTTCGTGAAAAAAAGATTGATTTCAGTAAACCATTCATGGACTTCAAGATGGCACTGATCTTGCTAATCCCGAAGGAAAAAGAAGACCTCTTTAATTTTCACAAGCCATTTTCTAGTAACGTTTGGTTAATGGTAGTACTTACGGTAAGATCTTGGCCAGATATCAACCATATTGCTCTACTATGAGCTGTAACACGCTTTCATCTAACAACAATCGATGAACAAGCAACAAATAAGGGCACCCTTGGCAGCTGACTATTAGCGCGCGTGCCTTTCACTCAGGGACGTAGCGAAGCATCTGAAGTTGGGGGGTGTCGGAGGATTTTACCTGAAATTTGAACTTCAATGTTAAAAATTTACCTGAAGTGTAATAATTATAATAGAGCTTTTTCTGATTGATTTCCACTATCATACTAAGCTTCCGAAGAAAAGGGGGGTCTAGGCAATCCTTCCCCAGAAAATGTTTACATTTTTGAAGCCCCAGGACTGCATTTCTGGCGTTTTCTAAAGCAAATTCGCAATCGAATTCCATCTAAATTGACTGTATTTTACAACAATGGTAATTTTGGGGAATTTACACCCCTCATCCAGCCCCCCGGTCGC
This sequence comes from Paramuricea clavata, assembly GCA_902702795.2. Lineage (NCBI taxonomy): Eukaryota > Metazoa > Cnidaria > Anthozoa > Malacalcyonacea > Plexauridae > Paramuricea > Paramuricea clavata. The sequence continues at coordinate 53,044 of CACRXK020000898.1, forward strand.
AACGTCTTTGCTTTCACCAGTTTTGCGACCAGGGTTCGCTGCATGCAATAATTTCATTCAATAACGTTGTTTAATGTGAAGAAAGACTGGGCGATTCCAACTCTTTTAAACGTTTCTGGGTGTCCCAGTTTTTTTCAACATAAGCACTCGATCGCAAAGGGATGGCTTTTACTGGGCCTCCAGTAAGTAAGTGGGGTATTTTAATCGTCCTTACTTTGAGAGCCGAGCTGAATTATGAAGGACGCAGCTCAACTGATCGCGTCGAAGGCTTACTAAGGACGTTTTTGGCTGCCACCGTATGACTCATGTCTGTTCATGGAGCGCAGCTACGATGGAATCAAGGGTACGTTAGTTTGGTATATTTCCCAACCCAGGGTGGGTTTCAGGGTCACCAGTTCCTGTGGGAGGAAACCGTAGTATCTGGAGCAAACAGATTTTCGGTAAAGGGCCTTTCGGTAGAGCTCTTCATTCAGGTAAGTGTCCGCAGTGAGAATCGAACCCACGATCTCAGAGATGAAAGTTATACTACTTACTCTGACAACTGCGCCACCAAAACCCCAATAATATAGAGAACAGTTTGGGCCGGGAGATCAAATTAGCAAAAGTTATTCATACGGCCACTCCCTTCCACATTAGTCCAACCATTTCATACCACCTCTCTCATACTTCATATAGGTTTTTGCTATGACCTTTCTGCTATGCTGTGTAGACTATTTTAGTCCTCTGGGATACCGAAAAACAGCAGAGAACGAAGGTGAAGGTGAAGAATTTAACTTGATGAACAGTCTGTGGTTTGCTACGGCAAGCACTCTACAACAAGGTGGTGATAATACGCCCAAATCACCATCAGGACGTATACTGGCTGCAGCATTCTGGTTCTTTATTCTTATCATTATATCCACGTATACTGCCAATCTGGCTGCTTTCTTTACAAGTAAGTCTAGGACCGTTATCATAGCCAGAAATCATCATCCTGATTAACCTGAGTATCAGGCTTTCCAAACTCGAGGAGGGCCTGATACTCAGGTTACATCCTGATTAAACAATAATGTGTCAACTTTAAATCTTTATTCTATCACTTTAACAGATAAAAAAATTGAGAGCCCAATCAAGAGCCTGGACGATCTTGTCTACAAATCAAACCTAGAGTATGGTATGGAAAAGGACGGTCAAAACATGGACTTCTTAAAAGCATCAAAACAACCCATCTACAAGAAAATGATCAGCCACATCAACGAAAAGGACACTGCGATGACCTCATCTAAAGCGGGTGTTGCGAGAGCAAGATTAGGTGGATATGCTTATATTTCAGAGACGCCTATATTGGAGAACTACAACAATCAGAAGCCGTGTAATACTATGTTGGTTGGTGATCTGTTTGAAGTGAAGAGTTATGGGTTTGGTTTAACCAAGAATTCAGAGTACACTAATGCTCTCTCCGTAGCAATTCTTAAGGTAAGCTGGTGATAGAAGCTGCCATATTCAGAACTTTCATAAAAATTCACCATAGATTAGAAGCCAGCTACTCAAGCTTTGTTTGCTTCGCCACAGCAATGGGAGAAACAAAACACATTATTCAATATCACACCAAACTGCCGGACCAAAAATATACCATACGGAACGGTTTATACTTTTATTGCTGACTTATATCGAGTGTACACTAATATTTTGCCACAACCACTATCACCAACATCATCATCACCAACCACCATCATCATCATCACCAACCACCATCATCATCATCACCAACCACCATCATCATCATCACCAACCACCATCATCATCATCACCAACCACCATCATCATCATCACCAACCACCATCATCATCATCACCAACCATCATCATCATCATCATCACCAACCACCATCATCATCATCATCATCACCAACCACCATCATCATCATCACCAACCACCATCATCACCACCACCAACCATCATCAATAAAATTTGGTCATGCTATAAATGTCTTTATTTTACGTCTAATAATCAAGTCCAGGAGTCTTCATTGCGATTTTATTACAAAATCTGTTTCACAATCGTTTTTGAAGGCTGGCATGTTCAACTACATTTATCTGTTGGAACGACCAACCAACAACACATAATGATAATACTTTATTCGGTATATTTAATCGACTAGAAGTAAGCCTAAAACAACAAGTATCTATTCATAGGATGATTGACATATAATATGGCCGGATTATAAATGTCCAGTGCTAAGATTTATTCAGCCTATAAAACGGTCGCCAGCCAACAATATATATGACAATGAGACAGAATTGTCAATCTACTATTTTTATGCCCCTGCACTGCAGATCATTCAGGTTTCTTGTGTTGTAGCTTCGTGAAGAAGGTTTCATTGAAAAACGTCGAAAAGCTTGGTGGGATGAGAAATCTCAGTGCAGTAGAGAGCCACCAGCATCAGCAACAGTCACACTGGAACTGAAGAATCTTGGTGGTGTATTTATTATCATGACTGCTGGTATTGTGACATCATTTCTATTGTTGGGCATTGAAATCAAATTCAAATGGATCATCGATCTTATCTTGAAAGCACAGGTGAAACAAATAGTGAAATTGAAGTCCGTACTTTCACAATTTATAAACTAAAATATTGAGACATACATAAACTATTGACTATATATGATGAGAGATTCATGACCTACAATGTTAAGAGCAAATTTGATTATACTTTCACAGAAAACAATGAAAATCAAGGCTGTTAACACAACAACGATTTTTATGGTTTGGCTTATTTGTTGATTACTGACAATACAGTTACAGCTAGTGCATGTAACATGTATAGTCCAATCGCTTCCATAATCTTCTTAATTCCATTAGTCCACTTATCCTTCGTCTTCTTCTGGTTTATTTTATTCTTCCTTGCTCTCTTAGCCAATTTTCTATCATTCATCGGATCAAATTTCCAACTCCTTATACTATAATACTCAATTATGGCGGGATTGTACTTCAGCTTTTCTTCTACTATCATCCAGTTTAAGATATTCTCGGAGTGATATTCCTTGTATCCATTGGAATATTCTCACCTCAGTCGTCTCAAATAAACTCTGTTCCTCCTTCCTCATTGCCAAGTTTCAGCTCCATACAACATCGCTGGCCTAATGGAAGCCTAATGTACATTCTTGACCATGCTTTTAGTCCAGCTTTTCTTCTAACCTCTTCGTCTGTAAGATATTCTTGGAGTGATATTCCTTGTATCCATCGCACCATTCGCATCTCAGACCTCCCTAGTAGCTAAGTTCACTTCTGCTTCCTCAGTTGTTCACACTGCAGCTCAATGCAAACAAGCATACAAGCAAACAAGCATACAGAAAACAAGCATACAGTATAAGTTTTCTTCTAACATTCTCGTTTGTATAACATGTTCTCGAAGTGATATGCGATCAATCCATTCCAAACCAACCCTAATCCTGACCCTATAGTCCTTGCGATTTCATTTCGGGACATTGAAATGAAAAGTGCATAATTTCTATGACATTTTTCCTTAGGAAAATAACACTGGTAACGACGAGCAACGCGAGACGGTGATGAGAGTGGAGATATCTCAAGGAGAACGTCAGTTAAATCCCATCAACCGAGCGGAGCCGATACCTCCACGACGACGTTGGCTCCCTTCTTTCAACTTTGGACGTTGACTTCAACAATGAAGAATAACAAATAAAAAATTATCAATGATAGTTGGACTACCAGCATCAGCGATAAACTATAAGCCGGTAAAGGATTCAAGCATGTCAACGAGAACTTATTAAGTATTAAGAACTTCGTAGATAATAAGGATGGATAACCTCTGGTGAAAATACTCCGAGAGCATAAAACGGCAATATATGTAACGTAGAGACAAATGTACTACAATGTACATACTTGTACTACAATGTATATACTTGTCCTAGTGCACTTCTGGAAGTTCCTTATACGGGCATGTATAGTTAATAATCTAATATGAAAATGGTAAACTTGGGGGATAAAATCTGTGTTCTTGAAGAAATTTGAACCCACAAAACTTTGGTAATGTTGTCATATGTTACGAAATATATATACACGTATATAAATTTCCCAAAAATCTCTTGCGAATTGCCTCTGAAATTGCTTTGTTTCATATATATCGCACTATTACATATTAATTTTCCAATACATATGAAAGGCATGAAATATCATGACATCTATATTACTCTTGCATTCATGTAAAAACAATGCCTCAAATAAATTCTATAATTACGTGCGGCATTTCGTAATAATTGTAAGTTGGCCGTGAACTTTCACTGCAACCACAACACAAGTGATAATTGTTTCTTCATTAACCTTTGTGATTAAAACGCGGCGACCGCCCAAGTGTTACTATAATTAAAAATTTTAGGTTCACGTAACTATGACAACATATGATAGAAAGATCAATCGCGATAACGAGTTTGCGAAGAAAGGTCGTTCAAGAGTTTTCATTAGACAGATTTATTAGATCGAGGACGCGGACATCAAAACTAGACGACGTGAAAATGGCGTGTTGTGCCCATGTATGGATATGCCACGCCATTTTGACGTCATTTTCACGTCGTCTTTGACGTCCGCGTCCTCGATCTAAATGTGTCTATTAAACTTAGCCACAAATCTTCGGAAATTTGTTTGAAAGTTTTTAATTTCGCTGCAAAGTTTGCAAGTCGTCAAAAAGTTGGCTGCGCCAATTTCAAATTTGAGGTCGAAGTCGGCCTATGAGAGAAATGAAGCCAAGATGGAGGACATTGACGTCCAGTGCTGATGAAAGTCGTAAACAGTTTTTATACTATTTTCCCTCGCAAATTCTACTTTTTTCCTGATGGGATCGTATTGCTATTCAAATGATCAGTTCATGAAACCCTAATACTACTCTTTAAATTGATGTTAGCCTGCGAATAGGCTCACTAAATTGATGTAAAAAACGAAATTTCGACTGTGCTAACCGCGCAGACAAAAACAATGGAAAGGGATTGGCACTGCACGCCCATTTCCGCCATTTTTGCGTGGGTTCACTTTTTGTTCGCAAGTTCTCACTCCAGATATATGGAGTTCACTGCATGGTTCTCCCCGCGGGTAACATATTTCCCCACCCTTCCACTTCATATTATAATCACCTTATACCCATTTTTTTAATCAGCTTACGGAGATGCCAATTAAGTGATAAAATTCATATGAACTTTATTTCACTACAAATTTGTTTCGTATGATAAGAGTGTTGCCACACTCATCAGGTGAATTAAAAAAAAAAAAATTTTTAATTTTTGAAGTAAATCAAGTTTGTCTTCTAATCTTATTAGCTCTACTACGGTATATTGAGCACTCTACTCATATGTTCAGAAATGGCAATTTTATTTGTACTCTGGTGAAAATATACGAGATGTTACTCTGAACCCGCGGTTTGCTGGTCCAATGCTCTACGAACTGAGCTACGCGATGAAGTTGGTGACACATCTTAAATAGAACTCCTATTATTATTGGTTTCCAGGAGCAAAAATATATTTTACCCATGATTATGAAATTTTTATCTAAAATAGCTAACATTCTGCAATATTCGAATATTCACATGTGTTTTCCTTCATCACCAATTTCATTTCAGCTAAAACATTGCATCACACATAATCGATTTAATTACTTTTCAGTACAAAAACCATCCTAAACCCTTAACAACATGAGAAAACTTGTTGAAAGTTGAACTCATTAAATCGCAATCAACATTTTTGGAATGCTTTACGTAATCATGCAGCGAGCCTTAGTCGGGATGTTGTAAGTCACCTTAAGAGAGGTTGAGTATAGGTTGAGTATGTTGACAGAAATTAAGTTTTCATTAAAATGTCTGCGAGGTTAATGTGTCGAGTGTATTATCAAGAATGGTAAAGCTAAGTGATTTAGCAGGTGCAGTGTTAATCAGGCGTATGCATTTGTGTCCGTGTACATTCCTCGTTTTGCTCTCATTATGCTATATAGGTAAGAAAAACACCGCGTGGTCAAAACTGCTGCGTATCGACTGCTTGCCGTATTCGAAAGACTTGACATAGATTGTTTTTATACAATGCGCGCTATAGCAAAAAAGTTATATGACTCTTCTTGTCACAAGGACCTTCAGCCGTTTCCTTATAGTAAATGCTTTTCTCCTTCAGTATTCTACTCCTATTATTTTGGCAGACATTTCCCTATCCATTTTAGCGGACTCTCGCGTGAGCTTGACCGCGGTGTTGCATGGTATAAGAATTACTAAGAGAGAAGAGGCTTTAGATAAACAATAGTCACAATGATTGTTTTAACAGGTATAAGCTAGGTCACAGACATATTAATGGTACGTGCTTGATATACAAAGAGTGCAGACTGTATTCCTATTCTCTCCACAGGAGTCAGTAGAGTCGGTAGCGCGAACCGCTGAACCCAAAACCTCAGGAAAAGCAATCGCTCTGACGACGGCGCCGAACAATCCTACTGTATATGCGCACACTGATTCGTACTATTGATTCTAAAGGACGGACCATTAGAAAAGTGTAAGGGGGGGGGGGGGTAGACCCAGGAGAGCAGAAAAATTCATACAAGCAAAAAAATCTGAAAAAATGCAGCCAGGTGGCAGAAAAACTATATAACAAGATCCATCCATGGCGGAAACTTTAAACCTTTCTAATCGGGTCTGTCTCCTGCCGGGATCTCGATGAGATATATACGCAGTGCAAGTTTATAGCAAAAAAGAGGAGGCAAGACACTCAATTGCATTCAGTACATCTTCGAATATTAACGATACACAACTGCTTATAAATAAACGTGCGCCTGTGTGTTATATAATAAGTCTGAACAACGCCCAGCCCCATATGAGAGACTTGAACCTTGTAGTAAGTGGTTTGGACACCGCATCGAAATCGCAGTCCTTTCCATCATTCGAATTATATATATATATTATATATATATATATATATATATATATATATATATATATATATATATATATATATATATATATATATATATATATAATATAATATATATATATATAATATAATATATATATATATAATATAATATATATATATAATATAATATATATATATATAATATAATTTAAGATTTGTGATCCAGGCATATTATAATTAATTAAAGTTCTCCGGATTGAAATATACTTTTATTAAAAGTATATTAATAAAAGTATATTTCAATCCGGAGAACTTTAATTAATTATATAAATATATATAGGCCTATATAGTTTTTCGTTTTACCTCAAATTTCGTTTTACCTCACTCCCTCATTACAAGATCGTAAAGCCGAATCCATTTTCATAATACATGAAATAATTTCGCTCCATTTATTAAGCACACAAATCATAAATATATTATGAGATTATGTGATAGCTATCACACTTAAAGGTGTGTATTTGGAAGTTAGTTTATACACTCGAAATCCATAATCATTACATATTAACAAGAGTCTAGACACCGTTAAGAGTGCACAAGTAATTTCTCCCTTGAATTGCTTTTGGAAACATTTGGCAATTGCCGTAACCTAGGAGACAATTACGACCTAATTGCAAAAGCCGAAAACATCCCCATTTTACAATAAAGTCCAATATATTAATCTTCCATATTCTCATGTTTTCATTAAGAAATCCTCAGATTACAATTGCCGAGATACAACATCGAGAGCCTGATCCTATATTTATCATTTTTAATCCTTAGTTACCACTTATGTGGCCCTTAGATCTTTCTATCCTTTCGTAAATTGTTAAGCAACTATATGTATATATGCGAGTTATCCAGCGATTCATGCAAACTAGCCGATTTAGTAGTCTATATAAATTAGCATCAAAACGTTAGGTCGTCAATGCAATTCCACTGGCGAAAACGTGCCTGATCTATTATATATCTTTCTCAAAATACATACATGCATTTGTCAGCTTGACTTTGAATAAAGACATACATGTGAATAGCGAACTATACAGACCAATTCGAAAACTATTTCTCATTCTTCTTTCTCCCGAAATTAATTTCAACCAATTAGGTAATCATTGCCACCTTGCATGTAGAATCTTCAAGACTAACAGTTTTGCAGAGTATAAATGTGATACCGCGTGTATTCTCTTTGACAAATTAAATCTTAAAAACACCGGAATGTGTCAGCTAGATTTTGCTTTTTGCACAATAGATGATCCCCTTAACGTTTTCGTAGCGCTTTACATTGTGGTTATAGTGGTATCACTGATATTTAAGATGGCTTATTTTTTGTCCCGACCCGTGTGAAGAACTTTTAGAAAAGCTAGGGTCAGGTGCACGATAGTCAACAGCAAAATATTCGCGAAAACATTCAATATTTTCATTCGAGGCCGCTATTTTTATCAGTGATACCACTGATAACCACAATGCAAAGCGCTACGAAAACGTAATAAGGGTAATCATCTATTCAGAGGGCTATAATTTTGCTTGCAGATTGTTTTCAGGCTTAAACTTTTGCACTCTGCCTTTTGAAAACATTGTTTATTAGTCCGAAAATATAAAAAATGTAAAATTGCGGCAGCTCGTTTTCGAATCGGTCAATGTTCTATAGAAGATGTACTACTCTTATTCTTAATGTATTTTAAAACAAATACGGTGAAAACCTGACAATCTCTTATTGGTATAGTATTCATTAACATTATTCTATCTTTAACCATTCATAAACCGTAATAATTCATAACAGAAGTTGCGAGGTCCACCGCAGGACTTCCTTGAGGCATTAAGTATAAACTATTATGACAAATGGCCCTACAAGGCGCCCTTACTACTATGGAAGTTTCTGTGATCATAATAGGAATTTTGCATGGGTATAAATTCTAAGTTTTATAAAGCATTTATAAGAAATTTTGAGGGAACTGACTAGTTTTAAACATTGAGTCAGTTCTCTTAAATATTTCTTACAAATACTGCGATGGTGTAACTTTGATGGTGTAAACCAGGCTTTAGGCTAATTTTTCTGTAATTAGAATGGCTTCAACAAACTGTGAATCAACGAGCTTGAATTAAGACCGTTATATTTTCCATTTCAACCGTATCGTAGACCTGAGAAAAAGTGGGAGGAACATATCATATACTTCCTGATCTCTCATTTGAGACATGCAACATAAACACAATCAAGGATATTTAGTTGTTGCTGCATACATAATGAGTAAAGTATACGGTCAAATTTTACTTGCAAAGTATATATTAATAAATATACAACAACAAAGGTATATATACTTGTACTTTTTTGTTGCATACATAATGGAGTAGTGGATTATTTCCCGTTTTTTAAGGCATTTGAAAGGGGAAAGTTAAGGATCCGGAACATTCAACACTTTTCCAGGTCCGGCTTGATACATCCCATGTGAACTCAGAAGACGAAATTATGAAGATACAAATTAATACCGAAAACTCGGGCAGCTGATTATATGACGAATACATAACACCCGCAAAGCTTTCGCTTCTTTTTTACGTGGGTGTCAGGGTCTTGATTAGATCGCCGAATACTAATGCTATGGCTGGCGCCTTACTTTTGTCAACATTGCACTTAGCGAATATGAATAGCGTACACATTTTAAGAATAAATACTGCGGCCTAAAGAGGTTCGATTTTAGTCTAAAGATCAACATTAGTTAAGCTTATAAGCGCCTGCTTAGCAAAGAATAAATTCGCACCCCACAGAGTTTCAGGGCCCCAGCACTGCAAATAAACGAAAGGGGAGTTTTGACGCGTGTCAGCACGCAGTCACCAGTGCCAATTGGGATTCGATCACACTTGTACATAAATGCATATTTGAAAGGACATTGTCGCAACACTCACTCAACAACTCATGAATATATGAGTATGTGTATACTAAATGTCTATTTCTGGCAGTTTTATACATTGGGAACAATTGTAAGGTCTCAAACTGTGTGTAAGTAATATATTTCCTCGCAAGAGTAACCGTGTTTGTCGTGTGTGAAGTCAAAGACGCTCGCTAAGCGAACACAGGTGCACATAATCAATATAGCGAGATTGGTTCTCGCTGTGTGTTTGATAAATAACAGTGTTGCCAACACGACGTCCATAGGCAATCACAACTCCATTTGCTGCAGTCAAAAATCCAATTCACATCAAGGTATCAGCTTATCGGGAACGAAACGCGTCTCGGGATAAAAGGAAAATTGCTGAACTGTAAACACCGCTAGTATACGGACACGCAAATACAGCTGCACGTCATAATGAGTGGCTACGTAGGAGATTTCAGCGTCCCTCAAGGTCTTCATGACATGCTTCAGGAGTTTGTAGTTCAATGTCTGATCGAGAAACCGGAGGATCTTGCCGCCTTCGCAGTGGAGCACTTCACCAAACTACGCAACAGCGGTAAACATGGCAACGTAGGAGAAGGCATCCAAGCCACGCGACCGGTGGCAGAAGCAAATGACAACAACATAGGAGCTCAAAAATCAACGGCTATTGTTAACGGCGCTGAAGACATGGCGGACACAACTTCTGACGAGGAGATGGTTCCCCCTGTTCGAATGCCTGTTCGTGGTCGGCGACGAGCCGTGGCTGCTGAAACCTACGATCCTAGCAAGGAGGATCATGACGTCAAGAAAGTCGTACATCCGAAAACAGAAGAACAGCGAAGTCGGCTCAAACACGCTATGCAAAACATATTGTTATTCAAAGCATGCGAGGCTGAACAAATACAAGACATCTTGGATGCGATGCTCGAGAGAAAAGTTCAAAAAGGGGATGAAGTCATCACACAAGGCGACGACGGGGATAATTTCTACGTTATCGAGCTTGGAACGTATGATGTGCTTATAAACATTGCCGCTGGGGAACGGAAGAAGGTGCATACGTTTGTCGATTCGGGGAGCTTCGGTGAGTTAGCACTAATGTATAACTGTCCTAGAAACGCTACTATAATCGCCCAATCGGAGGGGATCTTATGGGCATTGGATCAAGCAGTGTTTAGGCGTATCGTAGTAGGCGCCGCCGCTCGAAAGAGACGTTCCTACGAATCCCTACTGGAAGGTGTACCAATGCTTTCCGAGTTGACGGACTACGAACGTGCGAACTTAGCCGATGCTCTAGAGAGTACGAGTTTTGAAAACCATGAATGCATAATCCAGCAAGGAGATAGCGCAGATTGCATGTACTTTGTCGAGGATGGCTACATACGGATCGTGTTAGGAAAAGGTGCTGAAAGCAAGGAGATCTCAGTGTTGAAAAAGGGCGACTATTTCGGCGAGATGGCTTTGGTAATGAATCAACCGCGATCAGCGTCTGTGTACGCTAAAGGTAAAGCAAAGTGTGCAAAGCTTGACGTCGGAGCATTTGAAAGACTCCTAGGACCGTGTATGGAAATTATGAAGAGGAACATTGAGAACTACGACTCAACCCGTAAAGCATTCGGTTTAGAATAACTTAGGTAAACTATTATAAAATTTTAATTGTTAATGGATTCCCTATATTTTGATGACAATACCCGCAAATAGACCTAGACCATTACGACAAAACAAAACTAAAATAATATGCTAAAATGAAAAGATGGTTTGGAGTATAAACGTTTTTGCTATAGTTTAATGTAACTATTATAATACTGTTACTCGAAGATTACTACAATATGCAGAGATAAACTGATATCTCAAACATGGCGGTCTAGTGTAGATAGGATTCTACAATAAGCTGCTGTGGCTTGGGTTTGAACTACCTGAGTGAAGAAGACAAAAACACTTCGAGCAATTA
>CACRXK020000899.1:0-64767 GCA_902702795.2 Paramuricea clavata
TGCTACACACACTTACTCATCAAAGCACCAATTTCCAAATGGCCATCCGTAACCACCTCTTTAATGTTCATCTGGGATCCGATTAGCTTATCCAATCCTCTCTCGAAACCAACTCTCTCCATGTTGGGGCTCTTTCTTCCTTCCACTTCCCTGACATCAACAATATTGAGCTCCAATATGCATTTTGTGTCCATATCAGCAAAGGAATATGTACAGTACTGTGCAGAATGTCCTGGAGAATCATTTCTTCCATCGGAACTCAGGATGATTTCTTTATCTTCTCTTTCTTTCCATGCATCATTTCTCAAAACTTCCCAATAATCATTTACTGCAGGTCCAATATACAAGCTCTGGTATTGGTTGTAGAGATTTTTTGAGAAGAAATGCAGATTCATCACTTTGCATAGAAATCCTACCTTTGTGTAGGAATTCCCCGATAATGGTATGGCTGATGCTAAGAGCAGATTGCCAGCACGAATGCCTTCACATTGGGGTTGTGCAGACCACCTTCCACCAAAGTGGCCAGCACTGCATGACCAATGAACAACAAGGCATGAACCAACAAAGCTATTATCAAAATCTAGCTCTCTGTTACACTCTCTTCGTTTACACATTGGCCCATGCAATTTGTGCAACAGATCCATGACTGCTGAGGTTGAAACCAAACAAAACTCAAGTGTGGGTATGTCAACTGGTGCAATCCTGACAACTTGACTTTGACAAGGTCCTCTGTCACTACTATCACCATCCTCTTCATCATCAACATCACCATCATCATCATGACCTTCAATTTGTGTATCATACACCTCTTCCTCCAGTGTCATATTTTCTAGATCTGGAAGATCATCTTGAAATCTGGATAACAGTTAATTATATAAATACTAATTTTACAGTAGTATTAACTTGTATTGTCAACATATTAGGAATGTTCGGTATGACAAATTTCCGGTATCGGTATACCAAAAAAATTATACCGATATTATCGGTATACCGGTTTTTCTTTGATAATTATAAAGGAAAATTCTTTAATGGAAATTTCAAGGAAATTTTGAGTAATTCTTAAGGGGAAAACGATAATTTCGAAGTGTAAAATCTCACTGAAGTGGAAATTCTAAATCATTGCCGTAGAAAATTATTTGAATTGCCATTCAGTAGTAAAATAAAGGTTATGGTTTCGTCATATAGTTGGTAAATTTAACACGGTATACCGAAAAATTCCGGTATATTGGAAATTTCGGTATATCGGTATGGTTGAATATTCGGTATCGATATATACCAATATTGATTTGATACCGATATTTTTAATATATCGGTATACCGAACAGTCCTACAACATATAAAAGTAAACTGCAGCTCATGTAACACTTACCTAAAGGCATCTGAACGCTCAGTATCACTGCCATCTGATTCACTGGCTGTCAGGGTTTTCTCTAAGTTACCAGTATTCAAACTAGTCCTATGTTATAAATATTGATATTTTAAAACATAAGTATATGCATTTCTAATGCATCATGTACCTGCAAGTATGTGGTATTTCAAAATTTTACAAAGAGTTAAACTGGTAAAAAAACTATGAAATGCCAGGTTTTTAAAACATATAGGTAGATTCATTTGTGTGAATATCGGAAAATATAGAGAATATTTCAACTTGAAGTTTTATCTATATTTTCCATGTAGTCTATCTTTATATTGAATACAGAAACTGTTGATACAGAATTTATTGATACAGAAACTGTTGAGTTCTAATTTAAAACATGCATAAATAAATCCAAAATCTGCTTGGGCTAAGTTTCCTTAAATGCCAAAACTTTTTATGCATGAGTAAATGTTAAACCCAGCCCACAGTGCAGTTAACATGGGATACTATTAATTTGTTGGCCTATTACGCTGGGCATTTAAAACGTTTTGCATGTTATTTGCCCCCATGGGTAGGGGAATGTACAATGCATATATATGGTCAATGGTTATACACTACAAAACCAAGGCAACAGAAAACACATGGAAAGAGGAAAATTGTCATAAGTACACTATAAGAGGGTTTTTACAATTTTTATGAGAAAGTAGTTCCCTGGTATGGGGGCTTTTGCCTATTTGATGAAGGTGGCCAAAACAAATCCCCACCTTTCCACCGGGTGGGTGGGGGTTAATAATGACTCATGTGCACATTAATGGTTTTTTCTATGTTGGTGCCATGTACTCAGATGAATATGATCTGTATACACACCGGGCAAGCTTGAAAAATATACCAGGCCATGGGAATTGAACCTATGCAATACTATGCTCTGGCAACTGAGCTATGCAGTCAGGTCGGGTCGAATTTGAAGGAACTTGACTCAGTCCTGAAATATCACATACTCAAACCGACATGACCATGTATATCAGTTGGCAGGGCATTTGGATTTAGGTTTAATTCACACCATTGCCAGGCATATTTTTCAAATTTGTCACTCAGAGTAACATCATAAATATCAATCAAGTTATTGAGTGTGGCATTGTCAACGTGTCAAGCATCAAATATTTAAACAAATATCAAATGACTCAAGAAGTTATATACAGCTGTATGATATCAAATGCATGTCTGCGAAATCACATTCACAGGAAATGGTGAAAAATAAAAAGATATCAAATATCTAGTCATTTATGAAATCTTATCCATACGAGTCTTATTCATTCGAGTAAAACACAAATTCAAATACCACGTACCTCATAGAGAAAGATTCAGCAGACGTTTGAGTACCATGTTTCGTCTCCATATTTGTCATTGACAATCGTCTACGTTTTGGAGTGGAAAGAGGATGCTCAGTTCGATGTATTCCTTCCTTTGGCGTTGAAGTTAGAACTATAAAAACATAAATATAATACAAACTTTAGTCGTAATTACTGTAACATTCAAAAACAAATACACAGCTGTTATATCACAAAATTTACCTGGAGATTTGGACAATAGAGTTTCCATTGTGACCTGATGACTTTCATCTGTTTGTGTTTCCGCTTCGCTACAAGATTTATAAAAGGAGATATAACCACTGTTTAATCCAATTTTGAATTATTTTATAAATACAATACATCTTTCCTACCTTGTCGTTAAAACTTGCTTCGTGCTCGAATAATTATCAAGAAGCAAGGTCGCTAGTTCCTTGTCCGTCTTCACATTTAAATCATTTTTTAGCTGCCGCCACCGCGTAAATTGCTCATCATAAAGACAAATCTTTGTCGCGTCCCTTTTGGCCAGGTATCCCTTTCGTTTTACCTTTTTATCTTCGGTAGTAACTACGTGAAAGCTCTCAATTTCGTCCCTAGCAACACTTCTGGATGAGCTCTCGCCTTCCTCCATGTTGCTTTGAAACTTGAATATATAATCAGATAAGAATACACGAAATGCGCATGCGCTGTTCAATTAACATTCCAATGGCGAGGGCCCTCACAATATGCGCAGAAATAATGCGCAGAAATAATGCGCAGAACGGACTTGACTTCCACTTTAAAGGAAGGATATTTAAATTACTAAAGATTCATTATGTTTGTTTAATCTTGAGTATTGAATGTAAAAATTGTTAGCTGTGCAATGTCTAGTGTTATGGGTGTGCATATGTCTTGCCTGGATAAAACAATCAGAAATTGCAGACGGGCAAGAACTATTAGAGACATCATACATTAAGTTACACACAGTTTTATAATACTAAACAATGGGATGGCATGTTCTTTATTATTTTTAAAATTAATCAGGTGCAAAGCCCGTTTTTGGAGAATAAGAATCTTATTTAAATAAACATTTGATGCCTGTCGCCATACAATTATACCATAGGTTATATATGGCAGTATTAAACATTGATATATGCTAAGTAAGGTTGAAAGAGGCACAAAATGTATAAGCCTTGTAATTATTCCGATGGATTTACTTATCTTAGATGAAATGTTGTCTATATGATACTTCCAGGTAAGGCTACTATCAATTATTACCCCCAGATATTTGATAAATTCTTTGCACTCAATCTCAGTTTGTTTGTGTTGTTGTTAAACATTTTTATGCTGACTTGGGTCATGCAGACTAGTGACTTTTAGTATATTTCTAAAAATACTTTTGGAATAACAATTTCAACCACAGCAGATTGGTCAAGTTATAACTTGAGTGAGAAACCATTGTCAATTCTGTGTGTGTGTGTGTGTGTATGCCAACACTCCCCCCTCATTAGGGGAAGACATTGATTTGTATATGAATTTAAATAACTTTAAAGTGTCAGTGTTTTCTTTAATACATGGGTGATGGGATATAATGTGTAACTGGATCTCATATTTATATTCTCTTATGTAGATGAATACACAATTATGTCAATTATGTCTTATATTTGTATAAATAGACAAATTTGGCTAATGTTTACACTTTACAGTATTATATTGCTACCCAATACACCCTTTGAATAATTACATCATTTGGCCTGAGAGCCTTGCTGTCATAAATATTGAGCCAATCACCTAGTGTAATTTACTAATGAGAGTAAGGCTCCAAGACCAAAATGTATGTGTGACATAATTATTGAAAGGGTGTATTGAATTCACATGTTTAGATAACTCACATGCCTTATGCACCAGTCATTGTAAACCCAGGATTTAGGGGGAAAGTGGTCAGTTTTGGTTGTAAATATATCCCCGATGATGGGGGACTTGGATATGCAAGCCATTTGTAGCAATATTCAATAACTGTATTTATTGTATTCAGTTCTTAAAATACGCACACAAACGTCAACAATTTATTGTTCAATCAAACATTCAATGTTCAATGAAACATTCAATATTCAATGAAACATTCAATGTTCAATGAAATATTCAATGTTCAATGAAATATTCAATGTTCAATCAAACATTCAATGTTCAATCATGACACATTCAATGTTCAATGAAACATTCAATGTTCAATCATGACAAACCAGTTTATTCGATGCATGTGACCAAATATGGGAGGCCTGGGTCGAGCATAGGAGTTTTCCCGCCAAAACGGGCCATGCAAGATTGAAATATATAGTAGTTGTTGTTGAATAAAAATTAGTGTTTTTGAATGAAATAGTATGGGAATAGCGTAATCTATGGAATCCGAAAACGAGACATTTAACTTAGAAGACTTACCGACGTTCTTAATATACATTCTTGACAAAGTTGAATTGGTATGCTGTGAACAAACCACAGATTTAAGCAAACTGGAATCGCATTTGATTGTCGTTGATAAAGTCGTAGGTCTGCTCAGAGAGTTAAGCCTGCCAGGTGTTTACGCGATCCTCAAAACAAATGACTTAGAACATTTAAAGACACTTTCAGATGTGTTCACAGATATCCTTTCCGCAATGCAACAGCTTGTATCAACACTGTCTGTAACACCAGCAACAGTTGCAGAGAATGTTTGTGTAACTGACGGAAGAAACCCTGGGGAAGTTGGACGACCAAAATTTCGCATTAAATCTGAAGTTTTAGAAGACCTACGAAGCCTTGGTTTTTCCTGGACAAAGATTGCTGTAATATTGGGTGTCTCAAGATGGACTATTTCAAGAAGAGTTAAGGACTATGGTTTGGAGGATATGTGTGGGTTTAGTCAGTTATCAAATGAAGAGCTTGACCGTCTCATCAGAAATTATATAGATCACCACGGAACAACATCTGGACAGACTTATATCATAGGCTACATAAAATCCCTAGGATACCATGTGCAGCGCAGCAGAATTAGGGAATGTCTAGCCTTGCTAGACCCACAAAATACTGCATTGAGGTGGGGTGTCACTGTCTCCCGCAGGGTCTACTGTGTACCTTGGCCAAATTCTCTTTGGCATTTGGACGGCCATCATTCACTCATAAGATGGAAACTGATTATTGATAGGTGCATCAACGGATTCTCTAGAAGAATAATGTTTCTTAAATGCAGTTCAAATAACTTAGCTGAGACTGTGTTAACATTATTTTTAGAGGCTTATGGCCATCGAGAATTCGTGTAGACCGAGGTGTGGAAAACGTGTTAGTTTGTGAACCTATGGTAATGGCGAGAGAAGGAAGGGGCAGTTTTATTCCTGGTCCTTCCACACACAATCAAAGGATTGAGCGGCTCCGGAGGGATGTATATAGATGTGTCTGCCACATGTATTATTATGTTTTTTACGGCATGGAAATGTCTGGAATTCTTAACCCAGAAGATTCAATGCATCTGTTTGCTTTACATCTGGTCTATCTTCCAAGAATTAATCATGCCCTAGACGAATACAAAGAGGCATTTGACCCTCATGCAGTAAGGACAGAGAACAACTGGACTCCTTGTCAGATGTGGCTTAATGGTATGATGCATGAAAGAAATCTTCTTGCCCATTCGCAGCTTCATGATAACCCGGATGATGTTGAATATTACGGGTATGATCCCCAAGGTCCATCACCCCTGGAAGACAACGGCACTGTAGTAGTTCCAGAGGTGATGCTTGATAATAATGAAGAGATACGGTCATTTGTATTAGAGAACATAAACCCCCTTTCTCCATCACATGACATGGGAGTTGACATTTATGTAAATGCTCTCCAACTTGCAGAAAGTAAAATTGGAGAATTAAATGGTCCCATAGTGTAATAGTACCATATCATGTACAAATAGTTGCGGTAAATGAGATATGTACGTTGGAAACGATTTTCTCGTCGAAAATAGCAAACTGTTTTAACAGACTGTTTTCACTGATCACATGACAGATTCTAAAATTGAACCATTTAGTTGGGGTAACTGAGATAATATGTACATTAGAAACGATTTTCTCATCGAAAACAGAAAACTGTTTTAACACACTGTTTTCACTGATCACATGACAAATTCTAAAATTGAATCCAACGTTGGCTGTCTCACATCTTTTCTGGATAGCTGTTACGAGTGCTAACAATTTGAAAATATGGATGATATTAACACTATATTTTCAAAGACTGTTTAAACTACTGTATTATACACACAATTATGTTTTTAAATGCTTGATTAAGGCCAAGAAGTGTTTTCCAACTCGGCAATTCCACTTTAACAAGATTCAAAACATTTAGGTTAAAATTAAGCATCATTTGAACACTTGCTATTAGGCCGCCATGTAGGTGTACAGAATTGTGCTTAATGTATACACAAACACGGCAGCTACTGAACCTCTTAACCTTCACCAAGCATTTTAAAATATAAAAAAAATATTAATTACATCATATGCTGTACTGGCAACGTTTTGAAGAACTATAGCAACAAGAATTGATAGACGGTATTCTGTTTTACTTTATCAACAAATAACTTGCTGTTCAAGCTTACATTATGAACATAAATATAAAGATCGTCCTAAACTATAAACACTTCATCCCTAGTTGTTCAATTTAAACAAAGCCAATAACACAACAAACTTGATACAATTTTATCAATATAACTTACAGGTGAAGTTGTGCAACCCTGTTACAAATCTAAGCAAGGCCAAAATAGCTGTTACAAAATGCATAGTCATACACTTCAAATAGCTCAACTTCATCTGGCAAAGGGATATCATGTGAAGGTATAGGAAATGTCACAACTTGGCTGCATGTATTCGCGGAAGGAAATAAATGCACATTTGGAGGAAGACGAGGCTGTAACGAATTGGATGGATGGATGCATGACGAAACCAATGGGTGGCTCTTCATCAGTCGCCGTACAGAACTGTAGAATATTTCCCAATGCCACTTGATTCCTTCTACCACTAGCAACAATACGTACATAATTTGAGAATGTTCTATAAGCAGCATTCTCATAATGGCACATGTTTGAACCTTCCTCTGAAAAAGATGGCTCAAGAAGACTAATCAACTTCTTTCGTGTCAATCTGTTTGAGTTTGTTGCCAATTTGAAAGAGCCCAACTTTAGCAAACCCTGCTCGTAGATTAGCGATACACAGAGAAGGAGATTCTGTCATGAATGTTTCTTTGATAATTTCCTCAGTCAGAAAATGGGGAACACATCCATTCTGTAACATACTAAGCACCATTATTAACCCAACAACTTCATAATCCGCACTCATGTAATCTCGCAACCCTTTAGCAAAGTACTTTGATTGTATTTCTCTCAGACATAGCATAAAAAACTCTTTCCTAGGACCACCCAAATCTGACACCAGTTCGCCATAGAGTGAAACTTCCAAGGTAAGTCGTAGATTCTCTAAAGAGCTTATCTCTTCAAATGCAGATTGTAAAACTCCTTCTCTGTCTACATGAATAAAATTGGTTGCACCTTCGACTGTATCTGATGCTGAAGTTATGTCAAGTGGTCAGCCTTGTACTATATATGTCGAAGCACACCTCAATATTTCAATGGGGTCTATAATATTCACTGTATTGCATTTTTTTATGCAGTCCAAGATAACCTTTTCAAAACTGCCTTCTTGGATGCGTTCAGATCCTTCACCTGATATTTCCGTTGTTGGCTGGTTGGACTCACTTGAGCTGTCATTATTTGGGAGGTAACTTTGTACTTCCTCTGTATATGTATTAGGAAATTTGTCAGATCGTGAGAAGTCATCATGTGGCAGGAGAAATTCTACAAAAAAAAAGTTGTCGTATAACAACATGTGTAAAGGAAAAGACAAAACAACAACTTGTACAGTACACAAAAGCATAATGAATTATAAGCATTAGTTATTGATGCTGGAGGGGTAAACCACTTATTGTACAAGTGACTGTCGGGATGCCCCCCCCCCCTCTATTGGTGTGCAGGACCCCCAGAAAAACTCTGCTCATCATCATCCAGTGTAGATCATTAGGCTAGATTATAGAGTACCCGTCCACTTTTGTGACTTTTATTTCCGTAATACGATGATACGAAGTGAAAATAATGACGTCATTGTTATAAGTCGCGTCATTTATTAGGACTGGGCAAGTGATACGATGATACAAAGTGAAATTAAAAAACATAATTATTATGAATTCCCATTATTTAGTGGAACTGGGCAAGCTATGATACGAACTGGGCAAGCTATGATACAAAGTGAAATTAACGCAAAATATCACTACTATATATCTACATCCTCCGCAGGCCATACAGCCCGTAATGCATATGCCTGTTCGCAGGTTGATATTTGAGAATAAGGCTTGTGTAATATAGTGTATTCCTCATTCTGAAAAGAACACGCAAGAGATCACTACTATTGTATATTCCCCCTTCTCAATAAAAAACACTCAAAATATCACTACTATAGTGTATTCCTCGTTCACATATCGACATTTCAGCAATGTTACAACCTCTCCTATTACCAAACTTCCTTAACTCAATTCGATCCGCCAATATTAATTTCTGACGTATATGATGGGAAGATTAAATATTAAAGAACTTCGCGAGTATTTGCAGTAGACATACGAAAATACCACCAAAAAAATCCGCTTGGTTGATACTATATATTCAGAAATATTCATATAATTTTATTGTTTCTTGCTCAATTTCAAGCAAATTTCTTACCTTGAAATGATCAATGCGGTGAAATTTATGCAAATGACACATTATCAATTTTGCTGTTGCATTTTTAATGTTCCGCCTGATTCAAATGCTCATCTTTTTGCTTCTTTTCAACGTATAATAATAACAAATATACCAAAAGAATCGCCATCTTCCATTCTATAGCTCGGAGCAGTCTCGGGAAATTGCAAAATAATCTAAGCCTATTATGGCAATTCTCGTGATCGGAAAGTGTTCGGCCAACTTCGGACACCAAATTCTTGGTAAAGCATTACAGTTTCCTGGTAAAAGACTGCAGGAATCACTTCCGGAGTGTTTGTTTACCCTAGATACGGATTTTGATTGGCTTAGGCAGAAAAACAAATCTTTTAGAGCAATTCTCCTGATTATCGCGCACGGGAACGCACGAGCGTTGAAATGTATTGTATTTGTTTGAATCGCATTCTGAAGACGTTTTTGGCTTTATTTTGCAACCTGATAGTGCTAGTAATGATGGAATGTCTTCGTACGAAGACAATTATCTCAGCCTGGCATTGGGAGTCGTGTCTGGAGTTTCAAGGCAAGTATTTGTATCATTTCTAGACAATTTCTATTTCAATGTTTTGCCATTGCCATGGCGTTGTAAATTTATTTGTATTTAGTATAGCTTCACTAGTACGACCAAGTATGTCCTCATATCGTTTTTTTGTGTTGAAATAATCGTTTCATACTGATATTGACAAATATAAATGGTATTTATTTATATTGTTGATGAAAATTTATGGTGTTTTACATGTGGCATAAAAATCTCTTGATTCCTAGGCAAAGTAAAATGAGCCTTGAGCACATGATTGGTTGTTTTGTTACATACATAATAGCCAAGTATTCATACTTATATCTTACTAGTTGGCTCTTATTATAATTTTAAGTGGCACCATGTCTATAAAAGTTTTTATTCGCACTGATGAATATATTGATCCTGTTCCTATCTGCTGTTCCTGTTTCATAGCCTCAGGGAAGTAGAGTTCTGATGAGCCATGAGAACCCCACTCACCAACCCAGAGGGAAGGTAGGGGGATGAGCAGAGGTAGAGGGAAGCCCAGCCATTAGGACCTAAGGTTTCGAAAGCTCCCTGTCTAGCATCCCCACTAGGCCCCATAGTACATGATGGATATGATGATCCTGACGCCAGGAATGTTCTCCCAGATTTTGCTCCTCACTGACATGTCCAGGATCCATTTCGATCAACTGTGAGCTTGAGTTCATTCGACTCTTTTTTACTAAGGGAATGCTTCAGGAGGTAGTTTCCTGGCCATACCAATACATATGCCCACATACAAATAACTCAAAAGTTATCCCCATATACTAATAAAAAAAGGGTGTTGCAGTCCACCAACCTTGAGAGGTTGATTGCCTTTTAGTATAATATGCAGGTTTGCTAAAGGTCGACAGTGAGATTGAAAATTATTGGAGTGTAAAAACCTTATATCATGGTCTGTGGGCAATAGACATAATTTCTCGGGTTAGGTACAAAGCGCTTATGGCGTTTGTGAATATGGTAGATCCTGTACTAAAAACTACAGCAATAAACTGCATCAACAACTGTACCAGCCGTCACAGAATATTGTTGTTGCAGACAAACACACTGTCAAATCAAGAAATAGGTTGGGGGTTAGGCAGTTCATGAAAGCTAGATGACCTACTATGTGGGGAATAAATCTGTGGGTTGCTGCAGACAATCCTAATGGTTATATTGCGACTTTGTAATTTATACAGGAAGAAGTCCAGATATTCATCGCAACAGATTTGGGTATGACGTGGTGATCTGATATCAGTTTGGTTACAGTCTTAGGTCTTTTGTAGTACAATATAAAGGAAATATTTTCACCACATAATCCAATTATCTGCTTTGGCAAACATTACTGCTTTAGCAAACATTACTGCCTTGGAAAACATTACTTTTTTATAACTACTAATTATGATGATGCCAGCCCAACAACACTTGGTCATGCTATTTGCAAATATTTTCATGTTCTAGATTGTGAAAACAATCAATTTCTAAACAAATGAGTAGTGATTATTTCAAATTTGAATAGCATGACCCAATTTTGAGGCTGGTTATGCCACTAATAACTAAAGTCAATGGTGTAATGATTATCTAAGAATGTATGTAGTAATTGTAGAAATAAAGACATTTTGCTAATCATGATTTGAGTGTTCTTTTGTGGGTATCACAGACTTATTTTGGTGCCATACTATCTTTGGAGAGTAAGAAATATTGGAAATTTGTATTGATAACATGTTGCAGCAATAAAAAAGGACCTTTGATAGAGGTATTTGTTTCATGTGAGCACAAAATGTAAATTTTACTCCACTACCTAGTTTATATAAAAATTCAATAAAAATATTTCTATTTATGCTACATGCATGAAACTTCGGGTACTTGTAGATCATAACCGTGTCTTTCAATCTGTACTTTATCGAAAAGTAAAACGACATTCGACAGAATTCGTGTTTAATATGCCTTTCAAACTTTGTTTTATGGTTGACAGCCACTATAAATTTATTACCAAATTTAAATTAAAAACAATGTGCTGTATAAAAACATCTTTACAGAATAAAAATACCTTTACAGAATAAAAATACCAGATCTTGAACTGGCGCATGCGCATAACGTCAAACTGTCTATGGTGCTCGCAGGCCATCAAAACGGAGGAGGACTTTATCTTTGCACCATTTCAAAGCATTGCTTTGCACAGGGCTTATCAGAGAACTTCGGGGACCCGGGGCAAATTTTTGTTTCGGGGGGGGGGGAGTGCGGGTGAAAATTTTTTCAGACATTAAAAACAGATCAAAAAATTTTTCACCTAAACTAAGGGAGCATTCATTTTTTAGCTGAGAGAGGTGTAAGAGTGGGCCGGGGAACTGAAGTCTAATTCCATAAAAAATTATTACCCCCTATTTTTTTACTGAAAATTTTTTTGACTCATCCTAACTGTTATTAATCCACATGGTATATATTTTTGTTTCATATCAGTTGTTTTTAAAACATGCAGGTGAAAGTTGAAGTTGCTATGCATAAGAAACTATATAGTCAATATCAAGATTTGTTTGTACCCCCAATTCAATACCCATTTTCATTGGCTGTACATCGTACCTGTATATTAATTTTAAGCTTTAATTTTAATTTACAGAGTCCATGTCTGAACACAAAATGTTGTGGGAAAAATGGTGCGATTGTTATCTGCAATTATTATCTGCAATTATTAGACAAAAGTTTAAACCGTGTTCCTGATCCACCAAAGCAAATTAATGAAATGATTGAAGCAGAAGTCCATGACTGGCTACGTAATATCAAATTTGAAGAAAGGGCAGAGGATATATGTGTCAAATTCAGAGTTAAGATCCCTCTGGTTGATGATTTTGCAAGAGCACACAGTCTATAAACAAGACAGATGTTTTTAATCTTCCTTTGTCCCTTGAAGATAATTCAACATTGACAGGAACAGCATCAATACTCAACCAGTTTTCAACCGAATTTACTATTGCTTGTGATAAACCTACATAGAATTTGATAATATGAAAAAGGATTTCGACCTTAGGGCAGCCAGAGAATGATGATATTCGTTTATGAAATTAGTTCAGATGGATCACAATGAAATGGTGGCGTTTGAGAAAGAATAAAGAACCATTTGACACACATTCTGATCCCATTTTTAGTGAACTAAAGATTTTAAAATTTGATAAAATCTATTTGTATCATCTTGGTAAATTTATGTATTTATTATAAGTAAACGCATGCTTTGAGGGAAATTAGTGATTTAATGTCCCCACAAACCGAGGGAGGTTTAGTAAAAGCCGCGAGGGCGTAGCCCAAGTGACTTTTACTAAACCTCCCGAGGTTTGCGGGGACATTTAATCACTAATTTCCCTCAAAGCATGCGTTTAGTTTGTAAACACATGGGTAGCCGAGGGAATCGCACGTGGTGTGTTGCCTGTTTTGAATGCTGTTTGATTGTCTTATGATTGTGGTACGAACACTTTTCATATATACGCACGCGCAGAAACACATCTCCGTGTTCATTGGCGTTCTTCTTCACAACAGCTGTGAAGTTGGTTACACCAACACAGCAGATTTCATGATTATTAGATTACACTGATATCGAAGGAACTAGACTCAGTTCCGAAATATCGCATACTCAAGCCGTCCTGACCGCGTAGCTCAGTTGGAAGAGCATTGGGCTAGTATTCCAAAGGTTGTAGGTTCGAATCCCGCCGTGGCCAGGCATATTTTTCAGGCCTGCCCGGTGTGGATATACACTCAGAGTAACATCACACAAACATCTTATTCACCTGAGTACATTACACCAACACAGCATAATTCGATTATATATAATGTATAAGATCATTAGATCAATATACTATAAAGATTAATAGTAAGTCAGATGGATGTTATATAGTATTACAGGATTTTTTGCTCCGTCTATTTTTGCAGAGAGCAATAAGAAAACAACACAACAGAAAAATGTTGTATTTGTACGGTTTGAAATTTATATATTAATTAACAATAAATAATATATGTTTAGGATGCTTTCCATAGCTGACTGGATAATTTGGATCAAATTAGAAAGAGGTCCATTTTTGCTAGATATTTGAGAAATCTTGGCCTGATCTTTCCCTTAACCTTAAGTTGCAATTATATTGCGTGTGTTACATAGGACGATGCTCACTCACGCATTACATCAAAATAGAAAATTGGAATATTACACTAATTTAAAAACCGTCCTACAATAAATCTAAGAACCTACAGGGCTGCTATATATTACTTGTCCTAATTATGACAGCATGGAGGAAAATATCTTCATAAAAAAATGGGTTTTAAGCATTTTCTTAAATGATGCAACATTGCAGGCGTTACAAATTTCTGCTGGGAGGCTGTTCCACAGCGTAGGTGCAGCCACTTGGAACGATCAGTCACCCAAAGTGGGTTAATGTTTTTGTTCCCGGTTTCTCAAGCAACAGTTCAGTAGATGATCGTAGATTGTATCTGGATGCAACCTTGAATTTGATGAGTTCAGAAATATATTCAGGAGCGAGACCATTAATTGCCTTATAAGTGATAAGTAATATTTTAAAGTTAATTCTGTATCTAACAGGTAACCAGTGTAGTTTATACAGCGCAGGGGTGATGTGATCAAATTGATTAATATTACAAATCAGTCTTGCTGCGGAGTTCTGTACTCGTTGGAGTTTGTATATCTGATTGGCGGGCAGACCATACAAGAGACTGTTACAATAGTCGAGTCGACTCGTAATGAAAGCGTTAATAAGAAATTGTGTAGTATCAAAGCTGAGAAATTTTCTGATACGTCTGATATTAAATAGATGGAAAAATGCTGCTTTACAGCATTTTTTGATGTGTAAGTCCATTTTCAGTTGCGAACCGAACCAGGAGCCGAGATTCCTTACTACGCTAGATGGTTTGATAATTTCGTCTCCGATGCACAGTGGATCAACACTTACTTTTGCCAACTGTTGCCTTGTTCCGATGATGATGAACTCTGTTTTATCATCATTTAACTTCAGTTGGTCTGCTAGCATCCATTTCTTGATGTCTGTGATGCAATCTTGCATTGCCTTAATGGCAGCGGATTGCTCGATCATAGAGGCAGGTTTGAATGAAATGTATAATTGTGAGTTGTCTGCAAATGCATGAACATCTGGTAGGTGGCTTTCAAGAATAGTAAACAGTTTGCTTGCATAGATGACAAACAAGACAGGACCAAGACAAGAGCCTTGCGGAACACCATACTTCATTTCAAATGATCTGGATTCACCACCGTTGATAGAAATACATTGAGATCTGTTCTCAAGGTATGATTTAAGCCAAGTTAGTACACAACCTGTGATACCAAAGCTAGAGCGTAGTCGATTTAGCAGGATGGTATGGTCAACAGTATCGAATGCTGCACTCAAATCAAGCAGTACCAAAAGAGTCGCGTGTTGTTTATTCATGTTCATCAAGATGTCATTTTTCACACATAGAAGAGCAGTTTCAGTACTATGATATTGGCGGTAGGAAGATTGAGCTTTAGGGTAAAGTTTGTGAGCGGTAAGGTGGTCATGGGTTTGATTAAAGACAGCTCGTTCCGTGAGTTTGGAAATAAATGAAAGGTTGCTGATGGGACGAAGATTATCAAATATAACCTCAACTTTTGACTTCTTTAAGCCTGGGTGGACTTTAGCCAGCTTCCAGTTGTCAGGGAAACATCCGGATTGCAGGGACAAGTTTATTATTCTTGTAATTACCGGCGGAAGTACATCCAGGCAGTGGACCACAAGATGAGTGGGCATGGGGTCCAAGGAGCATGATTTTTTGCTTGAGTTTGAGATCATCTGGTTAACATCATCCTCAGTTAATGTCTTGAACGAGTCCAGTTGAACATTAGGCATGATCTGTGGTTCACTTGTGGGGTTGTCATAGGTGGCTGCACTGTCAAGTTCTTGTCTAATGCACTCGATTTTCTTGGTGAAGAAGTCACCTATATCATTCGCAAGGACTGTATTATTGCTGTATTCTGGAAAAAGCAAATCTGTTTCTTGATTAAAAAGAAATTTGGCAGACTTGAACAGTTTACGATGATCGCTGTTATTCTCTTGTATGAAGGTGGTGTAGTACTTATTATTTGCGCATTTCATTACAAAAGTGGCTTCATTTTTCTTTGATTTATAAACAAGGAAGTCACCATACAGTTTAGTCCGTCTCCATTTCCTTTCAGCTCGTCTTCGTGCTCTTTTCGCTAACTTGACTTCCTCATTAAACCAAGGAACGGTCGGTCTTTTTACAACTGTTTTGTGATTCACAGGCGCATGTCGATCCAATGATGATGACAATGTATGGTTATAGCAGTCAACAAGATCATTGAGCTCCATAGAAAGCATGTTCTTGCAGAGATCTGAGTTGGACAGATCTGAGTTGGAGAGATCGTTGCAGAGAGCATCGACATTGATGGATTTAACTTTCCTGTAGGATATATGGGTTTTCTTAAGACAAGGCTTGTTAACTAGAAGGTTACAATGAACAGGCATATGATCTGAAAATATGTAATCAGTTCGAGGTGGAGAAGTAACAATATTTTCGGAATGTCTTGTTATTATGAGGTCAAGGGTATGTCCACGGATATGAGTTGGGACATTAACATGTTGCTGTAGACCTGTACTCTCGAGTAGCTCATGAAGTTTGACAGCATCAGCGTGCGTCATCAGTGACATCAACATGTATATTGAAGTCACCAGTTATCAAGAGCTGGTCAGTACAGAGGACCGCAGATTCAAGGAATTTAGCAAACTCATCAAAAAATATTGTGGTAGATACGCCGGTACCCTGCTTTTATATTCCACTCAGAGTATTCAAAAGATCCGAGTTCTGCAGCAAATACTCTGTTAACAGTCAAATCATTCCTGAACAGCACTCCAGTGCCACCACCATGCCGGCCGGATCATGGGTGGTCCAAGAGTTTATAGCCTGTGGGCGTGCAGAGGGACCTAGCAGCAGTTTCATGTTCATGAAACCAGGTTTCAGTTAAAGCAACAATATCAGGTTGATGATCACATATGAAATCGGTAAACTCAGCGGCTTTATTGTTGAGTGATTGAGTATTCATAAGACAAAAGCTAAGGTTTTTGAAGTTGTTCGGTAAGAGCAAACTATTATTAATATTGATGCTGATACAGTTGATTGGGCTCCGAAATACATTCCATTGCTGATGTAAATTCATTCTTTGAGTAATACGCACGGGAATACTTAAATTAGTGGCTTCTCTTCTGTTCTATTACTGATTGTTGAGTTTTAGGTTGATAACTTTCCCATCCTGGGTTTTGTTCGACATCACCAGATAGTAGTAACAATCTTCTTGTTGCAGTTGAATTTGAATAATACATAGCTGTAGATTTAGATAGCTTTCGTTTCTTAAATTCATTAAGTGAAACCGGCCCAATTAAAAACAAATCCTGACCTGTACGTTTCAACAGTATGCAAATCTGGGCACGATTAGCTTGGCTGAACACCGTCGTAAAACCAAAGGGCCAGACATAAATTCGTTGTATTTCTTGCTCATTTTCAAAATATTGTTTAGCAAAAACATATTCCTCCAACAAGCAATGACAACCGGTTAATTCACTGTTAAAAGTGACAGTTCTCAAACTAGCTAACGTAGTGAAATAGACTAATAGCATCCTATCCCGTTCTGCATGGTTAAGTAACTTGTAAAAGTCGACCAGTAAACTCGGAAATTCCAGCTTAATTTCATAACTTTCCCCTTCAAACACGATATCTGTTGAAGCAGAAGCTTCTCCAGACGAGGAACAGCCAAATCCAACAAGCTCAGGAGCAAAAGACAAGAAAATGCATACAAAAAACAAGGAGCTCAAAAACATACGTCCGTACATGATTAATTTGATTTGAAAAAAAAAATAAGTAGTAAGGCTGTAAAATTCCAGCACTATATATCAGCAAGCACATTAACTGCACAGCTTCACACTCATGCTTTGCCACACGAGGTAGGTTTCTGCCAAATGATCTCACCATAATTTTTTATATTGATGCTCTTGTCAATTACATAATACATTAAAATTTATTTTTATACTGAACAATATAAAGTTAAAAAAACCATTGGACCAGTTGCCATAAATAATATGGAATGTTTTATATTCTGTGGGACAGTGCATTTTCATGCTGTCTATCCAGTAAACTCACCTAGATGGGATGATTACATGCAAAAAAGGTGGAATGAAAGTGCTAGGATGAAGTGTTTATTAGGGAATTTTTATATCACCTTTGTGGGATGAAAATTGGATCATGTAAACAAAATAGAGCTCATATTACAAGTGGGATTTTTGCAGGTGTGAACAGCCTCTTCAGGCTAGGAACAATTATAAAAAGGCGAATTTACTTCATTTCGAAATAAATACAATAATTTATATAGATGCACATTCTTAATATTTTGAATAACAATATGGGTAAAGTCATCCACATAAAACAATGTGTATCAAATCCGATAACTCAATTCAAGTATAGGCTCATGCTTTTTTATTAAATATGAAGACTAATGGCAACCTCGTACCCATGCTCTTACCTTTGCACGCACCCAGCTGCGGAAAGACCCTGGTTGGGGCTGGTCACTTGACACCACAGAATCTGGGGTGTTTTCAATTAGCAAGTTAAAAACACTCAGGGAGGAGTGGCAAAGGAATTATTGTCAAGCTGTCATATGCAAAAATAAACAAAAGCTAATCAACTTCATATTTCTCTTTCGTGGCACACACACTTCTACTGTATCTTTCCAAAAATATACTGAAATGTTGAGCGCTAATCTGAAAGAAACTCCCAAAAAGGTATACAAATCATGTAGTGCACCATCTAATATATGTCAACTTTGTCGAAGTGTTTGCAACTCACAATACTTAAAAAAACTTGTACAATAAAGTTAATTGCTTAATGTGGAACGATAGACAGTAACTGGTGTTCAGACACATCGCAGATTTGTTCTAAAGTGACCAAGAGTTCTGTTTGCATGCCCTCCCTAAGCTAACCTTGGATCACATTGTCCTGAACTCATACATGGTAAGTATTGTTACCATGTGTCAGTTAACCCAAATAAGATGCTATAATTTTTCATTGACAGGTAAAATCATCTGGCATTAAACAAAGCATAAGAGCAAATTTAGAACACTGCTGTTGGGTTAATCGACAATGGAAATAGACTTTCCCTGGTACTCTGGGTTCAGGCCTGGAGATATGTGGTGTGTGGGAGGGGGACCCCCAAAAACGTTAATTGGAGCTTCAGTCAGCAAAACTGTTATTTAAGTAGGCAGACAAAAATATTTTTGATGACTAAAACTTTCCTGAGGACGGCGCTGTCTGGGTTTTTTATCTATAATAATTGTGTATACTCATCAGGCTTTCTTAAAACTTATTATATCCTTGAAAAAATGTTTAAGAATGTACAGGCACTGTTTGGTATTCTTGACATGCATCAAAGCAACCTTGTTCCCAGGGTCTCTCCTTCTGTCATCTGGGAGAGACCCTGGCTGCGGCTGGTCACGTGCCTCCCAGATTCTGGGAGGTAAATTTAATTGTAACTGTGAGAGGGGTGGGAAAGGAGCGTGTTTGTAGCATTTTAAAATTGCAACTTTTGGTGAAATTTACTGTAAATTTGCAACAAGAAATCGTAAAGAGGACTCTACTGGTAAATTAATATTTATATTGTGATGTTCTACTCTATAATCTGGTGTTGAGTTACAATTCAAGCAAGTTGGATCAGATTTCAATATTCAACTTTAATATAGACTTGCCAAAGAAAGCACGCTTGCTGCTTGCACAGCGTGGCAATATTAAACCTACAAGAAAATATATATCTCTACACCGAACAGTGTGGTTGTTAATTTTTTAGTATTAATGTCTATCCTGATATTCGGACCAAAAGAATTTATTTATTGATGAGATGTGGAATTGCAACGAAAAAGCGACATATTTTGATTTCCGAAATATCGTCAACTGTATCCAGATTGTTGATCTATATAAAGGCCCTATGAAAAAAACTTAAAGCCCGTGTGTGATATGTCACTTCAGTATATTATACATGTCTTTCAATGAGCACTGTTTAGAAGTGTTCATCGCCTTGATACATTTTGTAAACAGCTTTCGTTTTGACATGAATAAGCTTTAATTTTTTGCTTTATATGCATTCATAATACAAGTAGTGAGATTTAAATTTGTTCTTTGTGAAATAGAATACCGTTATTTTTTAATGGACAGCTTACATCGTCCATATCATATCCAGGATTGCTAGTGTGTAAACGCATTATTCACTATATGACACTATCAAATAAATATAAGTAGCAAATGATTAATGAATTAGAGATAAACAGATGATTCACAATGTGAATGAAAACTTTAAAAATGTTAGTAGAAGCAGAAAATTCGAAAATTTATGTCAATGACGGTCTGTGCGCATCTGACACTGTAAATTTGTGATCTAGATTATAGTATTTGAAAAAATAGAGGATGCATAGCCAGGTTGAAACATTATTTATTGAACGTTCTCTGACTTAATATTTATTTCTACAAGCTTTCGGCTATCAGACTATAGCCTTCGACGGGTGTATACAAATGATTCTATAAAGGACACTAAACTTAAGTAGGCGGTATGAAATCTGAGACTATCTATGCTATGTTACATATGGGCAATATGAATATTTAATTAATTAATGTTTCTTGAGTTCCTTTCTTAAAAGTATTGTGTATTGTGCTGGAAGCATATTAGAGTTATTATCAGCTTCATCTGTGCAGTGTGCCAGGACTCTAAGGTTTTAAGGTTTCTATGATTTCCCTTGTCTATCACTTTAGCATTGGCAAAGTCAATTACATGATCTTGAGTCCATGTGTGTTTTGCAACATTCGATCCCTTCTTGCTTTGTTTTACATTCCTGATGTGTTCAGACTTTCTCGTCTTCAGGGATCTCCCTGTTTCGCCTATGTAGCTCCAACTACAATCTTGACACGGTATTTGGTAGACCACGTTCTTTTGCTCTTCAATTGGTGGTTTCTGTTTTGCAGATGGAAACTGGCGTGCGATAGTTTTCACTGGCTTATTCTGTTTTGCAGATGGAAACTAGCATGCGAGGGTTTTCACTGGCTTATTGTAAACTTTTATGTCATGTTTTTGGAGTGTTCTGGCTAGGGGTTCGGTTAGTCCTTTGATGTAAGGTAGAACCGCGATTCCTGCAGGTGGCGACTTTCCTTCATCTAATTCGAAAAATGACCGGACTAACTCTTCAGGGCTTACTACAGTTTTGTTCTTACGCTTTTTGATCAATCCTGAAATTAATTTCTTTGGATAGCCATTTGATGCCAGAACTGTGGTTACATGATTTAGTTCTCTTTCTTTGCTTTTGTCGGTAGTAGGAAGTGACAAGGATCGGTTGATAAGTGTTGTTGCAGTACTAATTTTATGTTTTTGGTCGTGGTGTGATAAGTAGTTTAAGTAACGGTCTGTGTGAGTGGGTTTGCGGTAAACGTCAATAGAAATTAAGCCGTCCCTTCTAGAAATTAATGTGTCAAGGAAAGTGATCTTTCCGTACTTTTCGTTTTCAATAGTGAAGTTAATGTGTGGGTCAATGGAGTTTAGTGTGTCATGAAAAGATGATATGTTAGTCTTTTTTATTATGAAAAACAATCGTCTACAAAACGTTTCCAAACTTTAGGTGGTGAAGTTGCGTCTCGGATGGCCTGTTCTTCTATCACTTCCATGCACAAGTTAGCAACAATTGCACTAACAGGGCTGCCCATGCCCATCCATGAATTTGTTTGTAGGTGGTGTTGTTATAAACGAAAAAAATATTATATATGCATATTGTAAATAATTTTTATGGTTGGAATAAAAATTGTTGTTGTTGTTGGACTGTCTTCTTTCAGGACAGTTCCAATTTATTTTCTACATTTACAGCTCTTTGCAAATTCTTATAGAGGCTCAAGAAAGGATTTCTTTCTAGCTTGTGATCCTTGAATGTTGAATCCTAACTCACTGGAGACAGTTTTCACCTGTATAATTTTCAGATTTTGTAATTTACCAGGAAGGGAAAGGTCGCAAATGTTTATTTTGCCAACCTGGATGGGATGTTCCTGTCTCATTTGGCTGTAAGTAGTGTCCCGCAAATCTTGCAGTGTTGCCTCTTTTTCCCAAGCTTCCATATCTTCTTCAGGTAAACTCTTGCTCTGTTTCCTCCTCCACTCCTACAGCACCGATTTGTTGTTGACGCAGGATTGCACTGTACCTTGAGAAAAAGCTCTTGATCTGTGAGCCGTTTTCCATTCGTCAGGCTGGAAGAATAGCTTACCATATCCATCTTTCTTGAACTTCATCTCCCTGGAGGCTGTTTGAGGATCGGCTTTATTACCACTGGTTTCTCCGGCTTGAAACTTCTCAATCAAATATCCCTTAACTTTTTCTCCAAATCGTGGCCTCTTTTTGGATGTTTTCACTGGCCCACCCTGTGCTGTGAACTCCATCAGATACTCTGGATTCCGCAGCCTCAACTTGCGTGAAAACACTAGGTGTTGGTTTGGCAACTTTGCTAATCCCAGTTACTCTTTCAGCACATTTTCTTCGAATTTCATTGTACTGAGAAACAGACTCTAATTCTTGGACATGCTTGCCAGTATCCAGAAAAGATTTCTGCCTGTGCAGTTTTTTACGCTTTGCTAATGGAGCAATGTTCTTTTTGACAAGGTCCAAATGGTTTAACAACTTTCAAACCTGCAACATTCTGCGGTTAAAGTTGATGATCTTTGTAGGTTAGTAATTTGCCTTTTCCAACCTCGTAGGCTTTCCATACTCGAATGCCACTAGTTTTGTACTGAAAATTATAGAGTAGACTTATGTCTGGTATTTTGTTGTCTTCATAGAGATTTTGTGATGAGTCGACTTCAACTACTGCAGCTCTAAATCCTTTCAATCCTCCATGAGATTTTGTTGTTTGGTTTTCGCAATTCCTAACATGCTGCAAGGAATAGTTTTACACACTACTTTCTAAACTTTTTACGTATGCCAGCAAAATATTGTCATTCTTGATAACCTCTCGCCGGGGAAAACCCCGCAACAAGTGTGTCACAACGGAGAAACATCCGTCGTTTCGTTAACAGGAGCAAGTTGAGCGACCATTTACTTTATTTTTGTGCCAGGTATATGATTATATGCAAATAAAGTTGGAACTCCAATGTAGTTTTAAAGTCAACAGTTTGCCACAAGCCGCGATTTGTTTTCGTGGACATTCGCCTCAAGAATTAATATTTACATGTAATGAGTTATGAGTACTATAAATAATTATTGTGTGCAAATTGCAAATTAGAAAACTCTAAGCGGATTGTTACCAAGGGCAAGACTTAGTTTCGAAAACGTACCAAGACTATTATAGCTAAGACTATAACTTTTGTGTATTTTTGAGAATGTTAAAAGTCTGTGCAATTAGATCACTGCAAGACAAGCGAAAAGAACAAATATGTTCCCTCTTCGGACTTATTTTTTAAGACTTTAGTAAAAAAAATAAATTTATGGGATAGATTACGAAAGCACGGGAAATATGGGTGGAAATGGCTGACGTAATTGAGACGATTTAGGATAATTACGGTGAAATTCGGGTGTCTGCTGCATTCGAGGAATTCAGTTTGCCAATGATAACTTTGTTTTCTTTTTATAACAAACTTATTTATAATCACAAAATTGAGCAAATGGTTCAATAAACTGCCGCACTTTTGATAAAACGCTATTGAAATCAGACTAAATTTCGGGCCATCACTGGAGTCAGCAGTAAGGCCGATATACAATGGAAATTAATATATAAAAACTTAAGTTCCAAAGTGAAAGTTTTCTACGCTTCTGTCTTATTTAGGCAACAAATATTGATAAAAAAAATACCACTACACTTTTCTGACCCCCTAAAGCGATTTTTTAGCTTCGGCAAAATTGGCCTTAAATTAAGGGGATTTTACGATATCAGAAACCCAAAAGTTAGGAGGGGTGGTCAACTCGACAACGAAAGGTCCGCGAAACCCCATATTCCACCATTGGTAATCTTACAAGGTTCCTAGCAAATGGTATAAATATGAAGGAAATCGGCCGACCTCGATCTTTTGACTCTGCCTGGTTTTCTCAGACAATGCCTTTTAATTACTTTAATGGATTTAAGCAATCCTTCTGTTATCCATGGTTTAATTAATTGCCTAGCTTTGTGAGTAGACATGGTTTTCAATGGTGCATGCTTATCTATTGTATTGTTTAATTTATTATAAAAAGTAGAGAACGACTGATCTACATTATTTGCATTATCAAAGGCAAAAACATCCCAGTCAACTCCCGAGAGATCATGTAACAATTGTTTCTCAGAGAATCTTGAATAATCGCGTATTACCGTTTTAGAGGACTTGTTTTTTGTTTAAGTGGAATAACGATAGAAAATTGAGAATAATGATAAAAGATACTTAGTATAACGTTCGCTGTGCAAGCTCGATAATTCGAAACAATGACGATTTGCTTACGCCATGACACGTTGTAATAAGGTTCGAAGAAACAAAATGCAAGGATATATTTTACGGGCAACTTTAATATTCTTACACCATAATGTTCAAATAGAAATTCAAATCTCGAATGGTTACACGAATAGTTGTCTAAGACATCTAAGTCGTAAGTCGTCGTAAACTGAAATACAAATATATGAAAATACTAAGTATGAGCATTACATTCCGAACATTCCATAGCAACGATAATTCCCTAAGTCTAATTATACATAACCTAGAAAAACGCGTTAACTAATACGTTCTGAACAAAGTACACGATAAATCTATGTAAACTAATCCACATAAAAGCTACGAACATGCATTATATATATCGCATGCACATACAAAACAAGTAGAAAACAGAACAACATTGTCATGCAAATAGTACTTAAAAAACAACCTAAAAATGGAAACCACTAAACTAACTTAAGTAACAATTGTAAAAGATAAACTTACATAACAGTCCCGCTTTGTCAAGGCGATTGATGCACAAACCAAGATGTCCAAACAGCTGGAATGACTACGAAAACTAGTTCAAAACTTTACAAAATATAATTACTAAGTTTTCTCGACGAATGCACATGACCAACTGCTGAAAACAAGATTTGTGCAAAACTTTACCTGTCCCAAATCGGAACTAGTTACTGCGTCATACTTAACCACTACTTGACTGAAAGGTTCCTGTTATTGTTGAATCGAGCTGAAAGCCGCTACACTTAGCTTCATCTCTGTTCTTCTTGGGCGTTTACTGTTTGAAGATAATTGCTGTTATGAATTCTTATCAGAGTAGAGCTATCTGTTTTCCTCAGAACTATTGTTATATAATATGGCGATGACGCTGCGCCGAACAAGTGGACCGTCATCCGATATTCTTGGGGATCTTTCGACGTATCACAATTTTCCCACCACAGAAAACGAAGGAAATCTCTATATTCCACTGGTACCTTCAATTAGTAGAATATTGCCTCGATATCACACATAACAGCGATAGGTTCATGACGAAATCTACAGAGGACACCGGTCAAATTGTTCGTCAAATCTGGTCCTTGCAACAGGTGGTTATTTAGGGATTCGCCTTGGAACTGAGCTGAGCAATCAAACACAACCCGGATTTTATTCAGTTTCTTGGGATGATAAACGCCATGATGCGGAATATACCAAACACGTTTGGCATCAGTACCATTTCTTTCGTTCTCTGGTAACCTTTCAGCGTAACCACTTTTTATGACTTTATCCATAAAATTTACGTAATCTTCTCGATATTTACTGTTTGACTCCAGTCGCTTCTTTAGTGGTCTCAATTGATTCATGGCCATAATGCGATTGTTTGGAAGGTTGCACGGGTTGTCCTTCATGGGCAGGGGGATCACATACCGTCCATCTCGGTGGCAAATACCATCCTTGACTATCTCTAGAAACTTTCGATCTTCTTTGGAAGGTGCTGCTTCTTCCCGTTCTCATTCAGAGAAGTCCAGCTCGAACATCCTGGCTACCTCTTTAGGAGTTATTATTTCCTTTGTTCGAGTATCCAAGACGAACTTCCCTCCGAGTTTAGTGATTCCAATCTCCCGAGTCAAGATTGTGTTGCAATTTGTAGCGACGATAGCACCAGCCGAGTATCTCGTGTTTGCAGGTCCGATAATTCCCCAACCTAAACGAGGCTTGACTGTGTAAGGATCATCCTCTCGACCAGGGATAACTTCACAAGGTTTCAAAGCTTTTGGACAGTTGCAACCAATCAAGATTCCAATCTCCATGCTGCAGTCCAGGGACGCTAGCTGACCCGGAATGCCTCTTAGATGTTCCCACTTGCTTGCGATCTCAGGAGTTGGAATCTGCTCCTTTCTTGATGGAATTGTTTCTCTGGAATAAGCCTTTGGGGGGTATTGGTGTTTCGCTTCTGTCAAGCTTCTGGACAACAAGACCATCGATTCTTTGAACAGGGACACTGGTTTGACCATGCATGGTGCTCAATTTCAGAAACGCTTCTGTTCCACTAATGCCGAGATCATTCATAACCGACTCCTTAATGAATGTGAAATCACTACCGTCATCAAGCAAAGCATAAACATGAACTTCGACAGTTGGACGATCCTTATGGCTAAGGATTACTGGAACTAACATTGCAGTTATTACACCATCTTCATCAGTATAGTTTGATGATCCACGGACGCTGACTGTGTTTGCGGATTCACTATTTAAATCGGTTGGCGGATCCTTATCAGGTGATTCTTGGGCGGGTGGTTTTATACCTTGCTTAGTGGCTTGTTTGGTCAAGCGACGAGTAGGCTTAATACTATGTAATAACGTTGGGTGTGACTTACTAAATTCCGCACACTTCATTCGTGATTTGCAACCGGATGACAAATGACCCTTCTTTAAAACCCAAAGCAGAGGCCTTGACTTAGAACAAACTCTCGTCTTTGATCAAGTGTTTTACTTTTAAACTCTGGACACTTTTCTAAGTTATGACCATTTGCACATGCTGGGCACTTTGATACTTCCACTCGATTATTATCATTATTATTTAATCTGAGATGTTTAGAATACTGTTCGTTTTGTTCAGTATTAGTTGCAAAACTACCACCCTTACTTTGATTCCCGTAGCGTGTC
This sequence comes from Paramuricea clavata, assembly GCA_902702795.2. Classification (NCBI taxonomy): domain Eukaryota; kingdom Metazoa; phylum Cnidaria; class Anthozoa; order Malacalcyonacea; family Plexauridae; genus Paramuricea; species Paramuricea clavata. Next base: position 27,165 of record CACRXK020000899.1, read on the forward strand.
TTATTTCTGAATTCTGGCTTATCGTGAAGTTTTCTTTCCCTCCTCAGTGCGTCTGGGGAGAAAACGGGATCATTAGCGAGGTCAGATTCCTCTTTAATGAATTTGATAAAATGCTTGAATGTAACAGATTCTGACTTTGCCCTAGTTTCATAAGCTTGGCGACACCCCTTTGTACCTGAGTACGAGGGGAGCTTGGTACTCATCTTAATAAGTGTTTGTGTAGAATCAAGTTCATTTAATGACCCTACGGTTCTTACAGCTTCTTGGCAGCGAATCAAAAAATCAGAAAAAGTGTGCAATCCGCACTATCTCCGTCTAATTGTCGACCAATTATGTAACCGAGACTTATAGGCTTCAGCCACGTGTACTGGATTACCAAAACGATCATCAAGCAATTTCCGGGCCTCTTTATAGGTAATCTGGATTAACAGCTAAGAAACCTTTCACCACTTTGTTAGCCTGTCCAACAGTGTATTTATTTAAAAAATAAAGACGATCCTTGTCAGATAAAACGTTATCACAAATAATAGAATCGAAGGCTGTAATGAATGCAGGATAGTCAAATGCATTTCCACTAAACGTTGGTGGTTCCTTAACTGGAAGGTGATTTGTTACGTGTTGCTTGGTTAATAATGTGCTTAACTCAGCTTGTCTTGTTTGCACTTGAACTAATTGCTGTAAAGTGTTCATTATCGGTTCTGTGGCTTATGTTGATGGCATGATGCCAAATGTCAATGATTGAGTGCATCCATATGGTCTTGGTAAATTAAGTGTTTCAGTCTCAGGCTTCGCGTTATACTCAGTATTATGACAGTCAACAGGCTTAGCCAAATAAGATGAAGGAATATGCGGTGCTGGGTGGCTTTGAGTGATCATCATCAATGCCAGCGTTATGCTTAGTATCTAAACTAGCAATATATGCATGCAGCAACCCCTCGCCCTTTTTAATAGAGGAAGTATAGAAATTCCATTCAACATGAAGTACTCCATGTTCAAAATAATAATAGTCGCTATGATATTATGAAAATAATATGAGAAAATAATAGGAGATAATTTTTTACCAAAAGAATCGTTGATTTTCATAATTTGTTATTAAAAGGAATGTAGTTTTATGTTATGTGGCTTTCAATCGGCTAAAAGTTAATGTAAAATGTAACGGTAAAGCATTTTGAAACTCTGCCGTAGAACTGCAGGGGAAGCTGAAACACTTGTGTTGTTGACACATAGTTAATAGAGGACAGGGTTTGGAAGGCCGGCAAACTTCAAAGGCTTTCGAGCTAATTAATTTCAGATGTTGGAAAGGTACATCACGTGACATTTCGGGTGCATCAAATTCAGAAATTACTATAGCGTAGTATTACAGAAATATGATATTGTGCTTATAAATTTTAAAATGAGGCATTGTTGTTCATGTTATGGCTTCGACAAGTTCGGCATACGATTCAGAAAGCAAAATTCACACAATTCTGAGTGCTGGAGACGCAGATACAACGACGGAGGCGATTTTCATGAAACTATTTAGCTGCTGCAAATCAACGCGGATGAATTAACTGAAGAAATATCGCGTTCAGTTGAAGAAGTAAGTCCTTTATACTGTGTCCAATTAAACAATATGTAGTGAGATGCCTTAGACTTAATATTTGACTTATATTTGTCGTTTAGATTGAAGGATTAAAGCAATTCCCGTGCGAATATCGACGCAGTATTAAGCACTCGACTGCCAATTAAGGGAAAATCAAAACCCATGTTACATGACTTATCACGCATATGAGAAGGCATTGTCGATCATTCGAGAGGTAGGGAAAAGGAAAGAATATTTTCATCCATGCAGAGAAGATAAAGTCGTGCTTTTGATGCTGGTGAATATGGCCGAACGGTTGACTTTGCTATTACCAGCAGATATTCTAAAGTTATTATAAACACTGAAGAAACTGCATGCTTTAATACCAGTAAATATCTTAATACTGTATTATTATATAGACAATATACTGTAACCTAGATATGAATGTCTTAAATAGTAGGCCCTAAGGCTTATGTCCAATTGTCAATTACAGGTCCAGATATTGACCAATATACAGTGATTCAATGTCTACTAACATGTGATTTGTTACTTTTGATCATTCTGTCACATCAAAATAGAATGTTATTCCAAAATTCCATGATATTTCATGCCCATCCCACAGTTTCCAAGACCAAGTCTTATAATATATCAGACAAAGGAGATATCAAAGGAAATATCATACAGAGGAAATATCAAATTTTGATATTTCCTCTGTATAGTACAATATTGACCTAAGGGTATTAAACTTAGTTCTTATTCCTCTCCAAATGCTTTGTAGACCAACTGTTGGATGCCAGAAGATTTTACCTATGTGCAAAGGATTATATACCCAGAAATATTTTTTAATGTTTGTATTCTGCTAGTAATTATCAGTGAAATCAGAAGAGTTTGGACCACCCAGCTTATGTTGCTGGGGAGGGGCCGTCAGCCCTGTGGGTACCAAATTCATGACTTAATGATATTGCTAGAATTGCTGAATCGTGCTTTAGAAAGCACACAAGAATTAATGCAAACCTACTTCTTTACACGTTGATAAAGTTATTAAGAATGTCCAAGCTCCATTAGCAAAAAGTTTGTGGAATGACATTATTGAGCAATCTAATAGCATTGCAGTATCAAAAGAATGCCAGTATGTCCTTGTGTTTTGAGAATATTGGTAAACTGTATGGCTGTTAAGTTTCAAATTTTGCCATTTGTCGTGCTCCAGCCCGATTTCTGGTTCTGAAAGGCCCGATTCTCAGCCAAAGAGTGCACGCCAAGCAGGCTGGTCATTTCATTGTTTAACTGCCCCACACTCAAAGGGCACTTTTTGCATCTTCTGAAAACTTGGGGGCCTTGGCCCCCTGGTTCCTATGCCCCTGGTTGACAGCCAATTTCAGATGTGAATAGTGTACTTATTCACTACGTCAGTGTGCTCTGATTCTAGCCGTTGTTGTCTCTCAAACCATGATAACTCAAAGTTGAGCCTACCAATGTCTTGTCTATTTGAAGTGAAACAAAATTTTGTGTAATAGTGATTTACTGTATATATTAGTATAAATTTTTACAAATTATTCAACTAAGGTAATATATTAATGTTCTAGTCTTATTGTTCACCTATTCATTTATAATCTGTTTTAATAATTATTTTATAACATATATACAAATTATTGCATATTACTCTTTTGGAGCAGTGCTGTCATTAAGTTTACAAGTAGGTGGCCGAAAAATGATTGAACATTGAAGGCACAAGACTCCTAGAGGGGTCTGGGTGCATGCCCCTAACCCTAACCCTGAAAACTAAACAATTGGAAATGCCATTCCCTGCATTTGGGAAGGTATTTTACACATTCCCTGCATTTTGGAAGGTATTTTACAGAGTTCTTAAGATTACAAAACATCCTATCAAAGCCTGACCTGTTTGAAATCATTTAATCTTTTGTTTTATAATTTTGATGTTCTGACTAGAGGAAGTAAAAGGTTTGTTTATTGCTTCACAGTTTTGTTTATATGAACTTTGTTCAGACAGAAGTAGGCAAGCTACAGGCCCTTAATGACAGCTCTGGGTACAAAAACCCCACAAAAGTTCTCACTAGATTACTTCTGTTTTATGTTACGGCAAGGCCTTTTCTAATCCACCATACCATTTACTCCTCTGACCAGTGTGACGACCAGCAATGTTACCTGGCTCCAATTGTCGATGTAGAGAGGTATGCTTTTCTGGGGTAAATTAAAGGTAGGAATAGCACCAGCTACAAGCCTTTTGCAGGTGGAAACTAAAGCAGAACATAAAATATCTGATTATATATACAGTAAGTTGACTTAATTTATACAAGTATTGTTAAGATAGTAATTATAATAAAATTCACAGCAAACAAGATTTATTAAGTGAAGTGAGTGATAATAATAATAACTGTAAATGGGGCTTTCATATACTCATATATACTATGACATGGCCAAACAAAAATCCTGTTACTTTATTATGCCAGTTTCTTGCTATTAAAATAGCCTTTGAATATTGTATAATACTTTGTTTACTGTATACGAAAATGTTTCTACTGTCCTCAGTGACAGTGTCCTGAATAATATGCATACCTTCATTTTATGAACACAAGGATTAACTGTTATATAAATATGACCTAATGACCGAAACGCACTTTTATGCAAATCATTAATATTTAATATATTTTTCCCCATATGGTTAATACAAATTTGATCATTTGATACATGAAATATATACAGTACTTCTGCTAAGTTGTAACTTTCAAGTGTTCATACCGAAATATCAATACCTCTACCAGAGAAAGAAAATAACTTACATGTTTTGGCTGGGTCTTTTCAAAGTATCTTTCACAAACGTGAAGTGTTTGTTGAGCGATTTGATTTCTTAAACTTGCATCTATCTCTCGATCCAGCGTCCTTTGTGACAAGCCTCTCCAACGCTTCGCGAATTTTCGTCGATAAATCGTCGTCTTTTGTTGGATTTCAAAAAATACTGAGATCAAAGTGTTTTCTACTAGTCCCGCAACCATGTATGGAGCAATTTGCACCTGGTATTTGGATATTCTTTCTGTAAAAGACGTTTTTCAAGTACTACAGCCTCCTCTGTAATACAATCTCCTATTACAAATATATTTTGATGCACCCGTATTGTCACGTGGCAGAGAACAATAACATAATTTGGCCACGCCCCCAGCTTCCAAACCCTCTCCTCTATTAACTATGGTTTATTTTACCTGTATCGGTTTAAATTCGCCGTTAAGTTGCAAATAATTCTGTTTGAGAACACAATAATTGGGCATTTCGCAACCAGGGCAGTTTCAGGGCAGTTTTGGCCTTGTTGTTGGGAAATCCACTAGGCCTTCTAGGCTTGCTTCCTCTGCCACACCCCCAAATCACCTAGTCCCAGTCTTTTCATGTGAAAAAGTGCTGAATATTAAAAATATATAAATAGGACTAGAAGGCGTAGGTCTAGGCTGCGAATAACCTATTTTTGAAAAAACCCGAACATTATCTGCAACAGCCCACAGTACAAGTCTAAACACTTTACCTTAAGCACAACATAGATGTCAGATACTACTATTTTACAAGTTGCAACCATAGGTTAAAAATGGCAGAACATGGGAGCAAGTTATCACAGTTTGTCACATATAACATTCTCTCACAATAAGCATTTGCATGCTACTTCTATTACAACATACTTCGAATACCTTTTACTTGGAGTGCAGTATAGCCATAAACAAATGTTTGTCTGAACCAACCCTGGTCGAAATCTTACTTAAGATCCTCTAAGATCTTATAGGATCTTAAATAGGAACAAGATCTTATTTAGGAATCAGTTAAGATCTTAAAATATCCCGGTTAAAGATAGGATCCTAATTAAGATCCTAAAATATCCTGGTTAGGAATAGGATTCCTACTCAGGATCTGAAAAATGGCAAGATCCTACTCAGGATCTTAAAGTTTTCTTACAACATTCAATTAGGATTTTAAGGTTTTCTTACAATTGTTCAATCAGGATCTTAAAGTTTTCTTACAACTATTCAATCAGGATCTTAATGTGTTCTTACAATATTCAATCAGGATCTTAAAATGTTCTTACAATATTCAGTCAGGATCTTAAAGTTTTTGTACAAGATTCAATCAGGATCTTAAAGTTTTCTTACAAGATTCAATCAGGATCTTAAAGTTTTCTTACAAGATCAAGATTCAATCACAATCTTTAGTTTTCTTACGAGATTCAATCGGGATCCTACTGTTCAGTGATCCAAATGTTCATGAGATTTAGTATGTTACAACTTACGGAAGCCCAGAAGTGTAATTGCTATTGCCTATTTCCATGTTGAAAAAGTGGGTTGCAAAAGCTACTGCTTTTTTTTGCTATTTCCTATTACCGTGTTTCCTATTACCTATTACTGTGTTTCCTATTGCTGTGTTCCTTGGCAGCTAGGCTATTTCCTATTACCTATTACCATGTTTCTTATTGCTGTGTTCCCTATTTCCTATTACCTATTACCGTGTTTCTTATTACCGTGTTTCTTATTTCCTATTACCGTGTTTCCTATTTCGTATTACCTTTTACTGTGTTTCCTATTGCTGTGTTCCCTGGCAGGCTATTTCCTATTACCGTGCTTCCTATTGCTGTGTTCCCTGGCGGGCTATTTCCTATTACCTATTACCGTGTTTCTTATTGCCGTGTTCCCTATTTCCTATTACCGTGTTTAATTTAATTTAATTTAATTTAATTGCTTTTCCATCATTGTGTGATATAGACATAAACACATACGCACCCACACAACGCAAACACAAACACAAGTACAAACACACTAAACTGATGGCTGGGTAACCACAACAGCCTGAAAAGCCAATTACTGTGGGCCCAAATACTACACGTTTCTTATTACCGTGTTTTCTATTTCCTATTACCTATTACCGTGTTTCCTATTACTGTGTTTCTTATTACCGTGTTTTCTATTTCCTATTACCTATTACCGTATTTCCTATTGCCGTGTTTCCTATTACCTATTACCGTGTTTCCTATTACCTATTACCGTATTTCCTATTACCGTGTTTCCTATTTTCTATTACCGTGTTTCCTATTACCTATTACTGTGTTTCCTATTACCTATTACCATGTTTCCTATTTCCCTCCAGTTCCATGCTTCCACTTTCAAAAATTACAAAATCCTTATTTTTCCTAATTTAGAAAAAAATTGAAATTTCCTTTATTAAACTAACTTTAATAAGAAATTTCCTTTATTGAATTAACTTTATTGAGATTTTCTTCCATTTTTATGTAGAATTTCGAAAATCGTTGCAGAAAATGTGGTTAAAAACATAAAATCCTTCAAATTTTCTATTTCTTCCTAAACTCCCTTTAATTTGAAATTTCCTTAACGCCTTCATGAAGCAAAAATTTCCTTTGAAAAGGAAATTTCCTCAATATGGACGCGCTGCCCAGTTTGAAAATTTGAAGTTTCGAAGTTCGAACTGACATGAAAAATGGCAACAGTTTTTGTCAGAAAAGTTGGCGAGAAAAGTGGTGGAAAGGTTAGTACTTTTATGATATTTTAAAGTTTATTTATATTATTATTAACAACTTTATCGGCATGACCTGTACAGGCATTGCTAAAGTATTAAGAGCGGTCATCTGTAAAAATCGTCCAAAGGTGTAAGTATTTCAATAACTACAATAATATTATGAAATAACAGACATTTCTCGATAATTTTCCATTTTATATTCAGACACTGACTGCAATTCTGATATTCTAGGAAGTTTTAAACTTGAGTGATTTTTCACATATCAAAATATTACTTTATTTCAACACCGAAAAATGCATATTGCTACATGCCTTGGCAATAAGGGTTTAACAAGATTAACTCATTAAGTGGCAAGCTGTTACAATGTTTCTACCCGCCTAAGGCGCAAGCAATATGGCGAATTTGTGATCGAATTCAAGAGCTTTCACCAAAATGGCAATATCTCAGAAACAGTTGCATAAAAAAATCTGATCTTTTCAACCAAACATTAGTGATATGATTGACCAAATTTAGTTGAAATGACTTTGCATACCTATATATATCATTAGTTTTTTCAATGAGAATTTTTATTTGTAAAGCAGTGACACTTTGATTTTCATGTCACTCATCACCTAAAGGGGCAATATCTCCATAAATTTATATAAAAACCAAAAAAAATTCATTTACTCAATTAGTACATATCTATATTATAACCAATTTTCATCTTTTGGGATATGAATTAGAAAACGATAAAAAATTATAAAAAATACTCCTTTGTTTTTTTTGGGCAAGATATTTACAACATGAAATTTAGAACAGTAACTAAGTGTTCAAATTCAACAAAATGTGCAAGCCAAAACAATCAGTGAAAGATTCTGGCAATTCTAAAACCGAGAATATTTTGATAGTTGGAAGTCAAATGTTGCACCAATTTTGTCTTTCATCTTATTTTAACATATCGGTGAAACAAAAGTTCCTACCCTTTTCTAACTGTCGAGTAACTTTCTCAAACTTGAAAAAGGTCACCCTTTTGCTCGTAAAAGGGTAGACTTTTTCGATATTTCAGAGTAAATACGATTCTTTGATTTGACCAACTTTTCGTGTCTGGTAAAGTTGTGACTAAAAAATGATGTGACAAATAAGCAAACCCTTTTTGTACAAGTTAGTTTTTGTACAGACACACGAAAAAGGGTATCCTTTTTTAGAAATAGCGATTTTTTTGTAAAGAACGAAAAAGGGTACCAGTTTTGAGCAACAGAGTTTGGCGCAGCAACACGAAAAATAGCAACCTTTTTGCAAAATTCGGTAATTTCATAAAAGACGAAAATGGGTATCTATTTCTGTCAAAACAACTCGTCGCAAACAGACGAAAAAGGGTACCCTTTTTCATCATTGTGCATTGTAAGGAACGTATTTCTAACAAAATGGCGGCTTACTTGGAAGAAAATATTGAAGTTATAAAAGATTGTGTCCAGAAGAATTATACATATCAACAAATAAGTGAGTTGTTACAACAGAATTTTCCCGACGTGAGACGAGGTTTTTCCGTTAGAAATATCCGCCTGTTTTGCTCAAGAAATGAAATAAAGAAACTAAATGACGTTGAAGTTGACGCCATTGTTCAGCACTCCATAAGTGAGGTATTATGATTAGACTATAGTGATTAGACGGATCTGCAAATTCTTGTTATTATTATATAGAACCTTCCAGCTGAGAGGAAGTGGCCAGAAATAAATCAGTGAGTGATTTACCCAATAAAAGAGGTACTTGTTAGGATGGAAAATCAACTCATTAATAGATATGATCCGGTGTCGCAATTTTGTGTTTCCTTCATTGTAATTAACACTGTTCAAATTGGGATCCAAAGAGTTATTGAAGCTTGGAATGCTCATCCCATAGAAGGTTTGTTGCTTTACTAAATTTGAACTTTCAGAATAATTAAAGTACATTGGCAACTTATTGCTTTATTTGAAAGAGCATGAAAAAATAAGCCGATTGGCCGTTTATACTGTTCAAAAATTTTCAAAATACAGCACAACGTGTGACGTCATTGGATGGGTAAGTATGTTTATTGAATACTAAACTGAAGCATAGCTCAGTTATTATGAGCTGAAGTCAAATGAAATTTTGCATACAAATAGTACATGATGAGACACATTGAAAAACACTTCAAGTTTTGTTGCCAAGGTAACACTGTCGTTCCCAGGCCCCTTGCACGAATTTTATAAAACAGCTTTACTCTTGGTACTGATTAGGATAACATAATATCAGAAGTGTGTGTACTATAACTATGCATGACAGAAGTTTACTTGAATGATAATAATTCGAAAATGACGCCCACATAGATAAATGTAACTAGTTATAAAAAATTCATATAAGGGACTTGGGAACGACAGTGTTACATTGACAACAAAATTAGAAGTGTTTTTCAATGCGTCTCATAATGTGCTATCTTTGAGGGAAATTTCATTTGATTTGAGCTCGTAATAACTGAGCTATGCTTCAGTTATGTATTCAATAAACATACTTACCCATCCAATGACGTCACAAGTTGTGCTGAATCAGCAATTTTTATTTTTGCGTATAACTTTGCAACTAGATGAGATAGAATAGTAAATGGCCAATTGGCTTATTTTTCATGCTCTTTCAAATCAAGCAATAAACATTTTCGTTGCCAATGTCCTTTAATGAAGACTTTTTAACAACTCTTCGTATCTTGCTTGATTTTGAAAATATTTCTGTCGTGAATGGCCTCCTACATATCCACGACACTCACAAATTATAGTTTTAAACCGTTTTATTTCACAATCTCGCTCAGAAACCTTGCTCGCTTTTTTCACAACAACAATGTCCTCAAAAATGCAACCGCATGCGTTTTGATTGATCGACACGTTCAGGTTTGTATACTAATTAGTAGGTTAATATTAAACTAGTTTGATAATCTCCAACAATTTCGACTGATTTGAAATAGTGATTCTTAGCCTTATATATAAAAGAAACTTTTAAGTCTAAAATTGTTTGAATTGTGTTTGATCATTTCTAAGTTTGATTTAGCAACCAGCGACAAAGGTTTGGGCTACTGTTGACCACTGGCTGTAAATATTAAAAATTTGCGTAACCCCACTCGTGACGTAGACAGATAGTTTTATGACCCCATCAGCTATTCTGCAATTAGTTAATTGTGATTAAATAAATGTACTACTACCACCACGACCACCACCACCACTAGTACTATGGGTGACTTCCTATTTAGAGTGTAAAACTCGGGAAATTTGGAATTCTACTTTTTAAATGTATATCACAAAAACCTCATCCAATAATATTGCTTAATCATGTCGGTGTGAAATACAAGTGTCCCGTGTGTGAGTACTAATCGTTTAATTATTGTTCTAGGTCGAAACTATAAAATTCCTAATGTAGTAGCTGAAAGAACATCTAGGGTTCGCTCTGTTGACGTGACATTAATACCGAATGTTGATGAAGCAGTGCAGATGTACACTGATGCCGGAGGAACGATTACCCAAGAATGTTCCTTTGGAATTGACCCGTTAGCAGCTCATCAAAACCTTAAAAACAGGCGAGAAGCGCACTTTTCTCAGATGATTGGATCATTCACTGGTGTTTACAATAACGTCATTAGTGGAGATGGATCACTTCTTCAAATTGCTATTTTTTAACACAACTACAGAATTAGCTATTCCACTTAATCATTAAAAGAACATAATTTTACTAGTTCCTTGTTGGTTCCACATATATATAAATGAGGCTATACAATTTGGCTATGAAAAAAATGTTGATAATAATAGTCGTCTCTTACCACACCATCGCTTTCGCCGTATGGAATGGTATCCAAAGACTCCGTATTGCTATGAACACTGGTTTGGATACGGCTTAATTGGCTTGCATGACTTTCTTGCAAATCTTGTATTGGATGCTGTAGCAATAACGCAACTTCACGCAAGAGTGGAATGATATGGTATTCTTTGTTGGTTCGACACAGCGGGCATTTAACGCGATTATCACCGCGATTATCATTCGTACCACTGTTCGATGCAAGGAATACATCCAATCACAGAATAGCAGCTAGAACATGCAGCAGCTGGTAGCGTTGCTACGCTTAGGCATATTGAGCATTTGAAAATACTACTAACCAATTTGACAGCTGCTTCATTAATCGAGGTAGTTGGTTGCGGTAAATTAAGACGGTTTCAGGGAATGGGAAACATCGATGCAAATAAAGGACTGTCAGGATCATCGATATTATCTTCTTCATCTTCTGGTGTGTCAGCAATTAGCTGTTTAAGGTGTTCCATGATCTCATGGGGTCTTTTTTTCTTTGAGCTGGATTTTCTTTTTATGTTACCCGCCTGTGTAGCGCTCACCACGACAATTTTTCTGTTGCTCCTCCAAAACTGGGAACCTGCAGTATTCAAATAAAAAAAATATATAAACTGAGTCTGTCTGATAACACTGTTCTACAAATATTCATCAGTACTAACACGCGGTTGCTTGCTCGCAGCCTGATTTCCGCCTAAAAACTCAGGCTGCTGGCCGCCCATTATGTTCAATTCATTATAGATTTATCACCTTGATCACATTCTCCTGATAAGTCTGTTTTGCACTTTTGCATGCAGATATATTGCTTATGAGCAACGAAAAGTAGTATAATCCAAGGCATGCAAAGCCATTCTGTTGGAATTCTCAAAACTGATTTCTCAAAAATTCCTCAGATTTCCTAAATTCCTTTTTCTTCGAAGAAACTCCTTTTAGGGTCAAACGTTTCTTGCTGACGATTATTACGCTTCGAGTATTAATAGAAAACAATGTTTAAGGTGGCTCCCTAGGATTTTTGCATTATAATGCACTTCAGCACTCAAAACCCTCCCGTTTCTTTATCTTGCAAGTTATAAAGATGAAATTTGCAGGAAATATTGAGAATGCTTTCCTGAAGATGCTGAATCAATAAACTTGTGTTGATAGTTAGTTACCATGGCAACACCTTATTCAGAGTAAAGGCTACTTTTTGTCTTCTTTCTGTAATTTTTTGAATTTCCTTCGGTAAATTATTTTTAAATTTTGCATAGAAAGAAATACTGGTCTAATGGTTTTATTCGTTCATTTTTAAAAAAAGTTATCGATACGTTTTTTTTTTATAATTTGAAAAAAACATAGCATCTTGAGGAAAGCATTCTCAATGTTTCCTGCGAATTTCCTCTTTATAGCATGCAAGATGAAGAAACGGGAAGGTTTTGAGTGCTAAAGTCATGCATTATAATGCAAAAACCCAGGGAGCCACCTCAAGGTGGTCCACTACAAAAAATACTTATATTTTCGAGAAAAATAATAATTAGGTAAATTGTTCCTAAAGACATTGGGAATATGTGTGCAAAGGCATGTGTGACCTTGACGTTTATTTTGCGTGTTGACGGCCCTTACTCGCGTTAACCTTGAATGACCTTCATGCTTCTTGACCTTGACACACATTAACTAATGTTGGAAACGGCCAAGTAAAAAGATCGACGTCGAAAATATTTTCAGCGTATAACTGAAGTTTGTCATATTATGTTGACTTCGTATTTCAACTTTCATGCAGTTTAATACAGTTTGGCAAAATATCCTATTTCCGAACTTCCATGCAGGATTTCATAAAGAATATTATACTACAGGACCGTACTTCGGAGATGAACTAAAAGTACTAACTTCTGAAAATTTTTGATATAGTAATTGTCACTTTAATCAATGAAAAAGTGCGTAAAATTTATACTTGAACCAGTAAACTGCAATCACGTTCGAACCTTGTGTACTAGAGAAAAGATTCTAGTTCAGCACCAAGTCATTGTTCAAAACTACAAACTAAACGATATCCCCTGTTTCTATCATAATTATATGTTTAGTTATCCTGTTTATAAAAATGCCCAATTTTCCCTATGAGAAGTAGAATATTTCGGTAACCATGGAAACAAAGTGAACGTAAAAATTTTTTTTTATGTTTGACAAACCATTTGAACAACATGGTCCAGAAAGATTTTAGAATTATAAAAAAGAACCGAAAATTATTTTTTTCATATAGGACCACCTTAATGTGCATAATTATTGAGTTAATTACGTGATGACGTTTCTAGGCATGCTGTTGACGTTGCGAGGGCGTTTGGTTGTTATAAATGCCATTCTTGGAAGGCTTACAAAATATTCGTTGAATTCCAAAATTTACTGTGGTTTTACTCGCTTTTTAGTCATGTTTCTCGTACACATTAGAGTGGAATAATTATGATAATTATTAAAAAAATAATTTTCCACATTGAATTTAAAAAATAGACATTCTTAGAAACGTGACAATCAACTGTGCAACAAACGCGATAATTATCGGCAGTCTTCCCGAACCGCTGCCTTTAAAAGCCTTAGAGACCCGGACAGATACAATCATACATGACACATGTTTAAAGAATAAAGTTGTGTTTATATCGCCACCAAAGGCAAAGGCTTTAAAGGCAGACAACAGGATACACAATATTGAATATAATTCTTTGTTGCATTAATTTTACTGGCTTCCTTGGCAGAGGGAACGTTTCAAGCTTTATTTATAGCTGTACATTTTTGTCTTTTGACTCAAAAATGAATGCTTATAGTTGAACCTTTAGACGTATTAAATTTAATATATTGTAACTACTGGCGCTGCCATTTTCCTATTTAGTCCCTGGCCCTGTCAACTAGACTTTTTAACGCCAGAATTTAAAATATATATTTATTATTTTTATAATAGCCTTTGCATGGCATCGCGTATAATTTTGTTCATTTTATAAGGCGTTAATTGTTTATACTAATTTTAGCTATAACCTATATAGCTTCAATGAGTGCTAGTTGACTGAGTGACTATATTAAATAATTATAATAATCAGCTTGACTTACCTTGTCCTTGAAACTTTATTTCTGCAAGTCAGTTTTTGTTTATGAAGTATAAAGAACTATGTCTATGACTATGAGCAATTATTACCATTTGCATTCAAGCGTTACCCCACGCCGCGAAAACAAGTTGTTTACAAGTTTTGTAGCGAGCGTTTTGATCGGAAAACTTTACGTTTTACGCGCAAAACAATTATGACAGGGGGCGTAACTTTGCTTTGCGTTTTTGCACTTCCGGATTGAGACATTACAGCCAGTACAAAGTTAAATATTCTGGAGGAAACACAGTGAAGGTTAGTTTTTATAGTGAATACTATTTAGCCTACTGTTGATTTGAAGCTCGATTTTGATATATGGTGTCGGTGAAACGAGGACGCAAAATCAATGGACAATGGCGGATTTTCAAGAAAATCTGCATCATTTTCAAAATAGGCCATTTCAATTTTACTAACTTTTCATTCCAACTGTGTCTTTAAAGGTTTATAACAATAATTTTACGTATATTGTCAGATAGCTGGTGAATTCAGCTACATTTTGGTACGAGCTATATAATATTGTACCTAGAATATTGAGCGAGAATTTGTTGCCTAAACGAGGGTGTAAAAATTGCCGCGGAATACACATTCTAGTCGGACAATATAATGTCTGGTTTTAGGCACGAGGTTCAACCGTTTATATTAATTCGAAATTTAACGACATACACCCCCAACGCGGATGGTTTGAAAGCTTGTGAAATGCCTACATTTTAGTTGGATTTATATTCAGGTTAGTAGAAAATTCGCTGAGAAAATGTTCGCTACAAACTGTTGTTATGCCACAGAAATTCAAAAATATCTATTACATTTTCAAAATCTCGCCTTGCTGCGCATGTAAACACACACATTTGAAGCTTTCAAAATATATAGTTATAAGTTAGAGTTATAAACCTTTAAAGACACAGTTGGAACGAAAACAGAAAACTTAGTAAAATTGAACGGCCTATTTTGAAAATAATGATTTTCTTGAAAATCCGCCATTGCCCATTGATTTTGCCAAAATCGAGCTTCAAATCAACAGTAGGCTAAATAGTATTCACTATAAAAACTAACCTTCACTGTGTTTCCTCCAGAATATTTAAAATAATGTAAATAACTTTGTACTGGCTGTGATGTCTCAATCCGGAAGTGCAAAAACGCAAAGCAAAGTTACAGCCCCTGTCATAATTGTTTTGCACGTAAAACGTAAAGTTTTCCGATCAAAACGCTCGCTACAAAACTCGTAAACAACTTGTTTTCGCGGCGTGGGGTAATGCTTGAATGCAAATGGTAATATGAACTACTCGTTTACATGTAAATAGCTATCAATCAAATTACTATATTAATGAATAATGTTCAATAATAATATATAAATAATGTCAATATTAATTTTTCTTGTCGTTTTGCTTATGTGTGCAGACATAATGTTATATAAATATAATAAATGATTTTGTTTTGGCGTTACAGTTGCATTTCAATTATTTAATATTTTTGCAACATATTATACATATAGCTAGTAACGAAATTAAACACAAAAAATCGGACAAACTATATTTTGGCAATTCAATTATGCTTCATTGAAAACCCACAAATGAGGTTTTGTCTGATGATATTCTATAGCCACCACATTGTAGCAAATGGAATATTAGACAGTTTATTCGAACCATGTCCAGATTGTCCATACCGAAATTTTTCAAGCAATATTTTTGAGCCATGCATATATGACCGCACATCCGCATAAATTTATATTTATTTAGTTTTAATAATAGTACCTTTTGTGGATTCACCAGGCATAACTGGCCGATATTTAGAATCAAATAAAGAAACATTATAACCAAGCTGCCCCCTTAGTAAATCTTGGATGCCATTCACGCTTGCAGTATCCTCACTTAGTTGAAGGTTAATCTGGTATTTTTCGGTGGTGTCACCCATGCGGTCTACATCAATAAGCGTGAAAGCTTTCTTCCATCCGATCTTCTTAGGTTTGGTAGCATTTGGTGTCGTGAATCGGGGACGTTGAAGACCGAGACTTCGCTGTGCTACATTTGCAACGACAACCAGACCACATGGCAGAGGGTTAAGGACCAAGGATCAAAGAATCGTATTTACTCTGAAATATCGAAAAAGTCTACCCTTTTACGAGCAAAAGGGTGACCTTTTTCAAGTTTGAGAAAGTTACTCGACAGTTAGAAAAGGGTAGGAACTTTTGTTTCACCGATATGTTAAAATAAGATGAAAGACGAAATTGGTGCAACATTTGACTTCCAACCATCAAAATATTCTCGGTTTTAGAATTGCCGGAATCTTTCACTGATTCAAAACACAGTCCTTGTTCATCTTTGGAGTTTTTAATTACCTCAAATATATTTAAAAGGACATATGGTACTAGAATTTATTTATTTTCAATATAAACCAAGGATGGGAAGGTGAGAAAATAGGAATTTTCTGAGGTGTTTTTAACACAGACAATGACAGCTAATAACCTCTCTACTCGAAGCACTGAAGAACAACCATAAAGAGAAAAACATTTTAAACATACATCGGGTAAGTCTTTTAGCTCAATTTTCTCATATTTCTGTTTGGAATGAAACGGTTTTTAGCCAAAATTATTTTGTGCGCCAATGTAGGCTGCTATAAAATGTCAGACACGCATCTTTTTTTTAAGTCTGGCTCTAAAAAACAATCGCTTTTTTTAGTTTGAAATAGGCTTTCATAAGGACTAATTGTGTAGAAATGTTATCTGTATGCTCAAATGAAAAAGATAACCTAATATTCAGGTATTCAACATAGCTATAAAAGGATGATATAAGGACTTTCATCTTTGGTTGTTTGTCAGACATGAGAAACCACATTAGTGCCATTTTGTCGCGCGTGCTATCTTATAAAATAAACACCTCAAAACCATATACTTTTAGTTCAGAAAATAACAAAGTTTCCCATAGACATTATTAAAAATATTCTAGTGAAGCGATTTCATAGGAAGCCATTTCAGAGAGAAGTGGCATTTTGCAAGCAACCGTCGTGACCTATTTTTGATAACTTTTCCTTCTGATTCAACGTGTAGTTACTATAAAATGAGGTTGCATCAACATTATTATCTGCTTTATCGATTTAAAGTTTTATGGGGATATAAAACCCAATAGAAAAAGCGTTTTAAAAGCTTTAGAACTCAAGTGCAGACTTTTTGAAAATTCGCACACGGCAAGCAAGCGCACTAATTCAATACACTCATTTTAAACCACAATATGTCTGAAACGAGTTGTTGTTTTAAGACTAAATTGATGAAAATAGATATAACAGTGATTTTGGAGTATCCTACTTACTTAGTGTAATTTAATACTCGAAGTATTCTTGCCAAAAAGGGCACGTACGCACACAGTAATTTAATCTGGTGTCGTTTGAAACATACTTTAGCTAAAATAGCAACTTGAACAAGAAGACCAACAATGGGGTTACGAAAACAGTTGAAATTGTGCTCAAATTTGCATAAACAGTTTGTCTAAAAAGATAACTTTAAACTAGATTCAACCAACTTTAATGCGGTCGAATTTTGTGAGTGTTTGATCGCATATTTCTACTCAAAAATACCCTTAAAAATATCGCATCTGCTCACTTGAGTTCCGTATTCATCTTTCTTGTGATTTCCGACTTCTATTTTCAATAAAGTTTGGAGAAATCCTCATCTTTTTGGCTGAAAATCTCGCGCAAGGTTCACAGAAGAACTTGGCCCAAAACGTCAATACATTCGCTTTCCTTTCATGCCAAATTTTCGTTGTATATCATCCAAAAACCTCTTCTTTCTTCGCTTTTAAAACTTGCTGTAAAATTCTTCTTTGCAACAGTATCGCCATAGTTCATTATTTTTGAAAAACTAAGGTTTTAAACTTGAAAAACTTTGCGAGTTTTTGGCAGATTTTCTTGCATGATACACCGTTGAGAAGCTCGAATTTCACGTTCTATTTTCGTATCCGTTGCTAGGCAACCCGATAAACACGTGCTCAAATATCATGCCCGCAAGTGAAGGTGTCATGTTAGGGCGTATTCGGGCACATTGCCACTTACCCCCTTGCCAATCTCAGGGCGCATTCGGGCGCATTGCCGCTTAATGAGTTAAACAACAACGTTTCCTTTTGAGAAACTGTAATAAAATTTTTGGGCTACTGAAAAAATCAAATTTTAGAGCCCTCGACATTTGTACTACAAATATCAAAAATGACATTACATAACAATCGCCAAATCGCATATTGATTATTTAAAAATTCACCAAAAATTAAATTTATCTACGTTTCACTTGAAATGAACGTACAGTAACTTAAAGCGATAAAAACGCATCACGACCATATAAATTCTAGACGACTTTTAGACGTCAAATACTGATCTTTACTTTCAGCACTAATATAACGGACCTAAACTATAATTTAAATGTATCAGTATGTCGGCCGTTCAACTAACAAATTGCAAGTAATTATTAATATATATTTCCGGAGCTCCTCTTTGCTATTAAAAGTTACAAAAATAGTCATTTTCTACATTTTGTTATCCTTTGATTGCTGCACTTTGAAATTAAGCAACCTGAATTCCAGACATATCTATTATTCTATTTTGTCAACGTCAACGTGCCAGAAGTTCATGCAGGCTACTTTTGCATGCTGTAAACGTTACATAGCCTATAAGTTATCCTTCTTAAACAATTTAAATTGATGTATGTTCAGTGTCTGTGTTTTTAAAATATTTCTTTAATTATTCGTTAATTTTTGTGGGAAATGAGCAATTTTCCCGCTAAAACCACTAATAATTATAAGTTATAACATAAATATGGCACGTGGAAGTGCATTTCGACAGCAGTGTCGAATGTCGTAACAAACGTTTGTTCAAGATGGAAAGCCAAAGGTATAAGTGGTTGAAGGCTATCCCATCTTGTTGGCTTAGTATGAAATATGTAAATTGTGTTGTATTTATTCGATAACTTTTATAATTTTATAAATAATAAGCGGTAAACAACAGCGACCAGATGTCTTAATACATTCAGTACCTTCATCTGAACTCTATCACACTATCACTAGATGTGTTGAGATCGGACATAGTTTATAAGCTTTAGTTAATAGTTTATATTTGCTTAATAACTAATTTTAAAGATCATCAACAGTTCATGTGCGAATCACTTCCGGTAAGATTCCGGGAAAACACCTTACAGTGAACATGTAAACAAGGCGATTTTGAGAGGCAACGAGAGCGAGTATAGTGAGAGATTTTGGGGTTTTTCGTATAAATAAAACCACAAAACATTACAATCTACAACGTGACTTTTTCGTTTTGGGTCAAGCAATCCCCGACATGCTGTAATAAAAGACGTCATTTTAGGAATAAATAAAGATGTATCGATTATCGAACATTTATTACGACAGCAGTGTGGCAATGCACATTTTATGCACTATGGCACTTCCACGTGCTATATTTATGTTATAAGGGGTGGAAAAAGGAATCTTAACCTGGGAACCTAGTTCCCAGAAATTTTTTTGAGTTGAGAGTTTTGCAGAAAATTTTCCAGAAAATATTTCAACATTTTGAGATAACCCTGTTTACTCAACTTACAAGTTACAACTATTCTACTTTATTTACACTGTACACGCTAACATCAGCAGCTTTTAAATATTTGACAGAAATTAATTCTTTTACCCACCCCTGTCATCACAATGACTGGTAAAATGGTAAATATATGCTCTGCAAAGTCTCCAATAAAATGCAAATTAAATAGTAAACAAATAAAAGTGATGGAATAAATAAGATGATAGGACACTTAGTTAAGCGTTAGATCCAACCTATGATGCTTGTGATGTTATTCTGAGTATGTATCCACACCGGGCAAGCTTGAA
The DNA here is from genome assembly GCA_902702795.2 of Paramuricea clavata. Taxonomy (NCBI): domain Eukaryota; kingdom Metazoa; phylum Cnidaria; class Anthozoa; order Malacalcyonacea; family Plexauridae; genus Paramuricea; species Paramuricea clavata. The sequence goes on from CACRXK020000899.1 coordinate 47,012, forward strand.
AAATATGCCTGGCCACGGTGGGAATCGAACCTACGACCTTTGGAATACTAGCCCAATGCTCTGCCAGCTGAGCTACGCGAGCAGCTCGGTTCGAATATGTGATATTTCGGAACTGAGTTTAGTTCCTTCGACATCAATGTAATCTAGTATTCCAAAGGTCATATAAGTTTGATTCCCACCATGGCCAGGCATATTTTTCAAGTTTGCGTGGTGTGGATATACACTCAAAATAATATCACAAACATCATATTCACCTTATTACATAAGACCAACACAGAAAAAATCAAGATCCTTACTAGTTGGTCATAACTCATAACTGTGGTATATAATAGACAACTATTGTGATGTACAAGCATACGAAAACCAGCCTAAAGCCCATTATTACTAAAGTACAAATAATACAATAATTATGCATTTGTTTTGTTATTTTTGTAATTGTAACATTACAAATTTTACAGAAAATTTCTAGCCTTTGACCCAGGTTCCCAGAAAGAAAATTTTTTTTTCCACCCCTGTTTTTAGTATAATGTAACCTAGCATCATTCCTGATGACTGAATCTTAGTCGAAAGCTAGAATTATATTAAAATGTTTATTTTCGGAGTTACTGTTGTTTTATATTTTATTAAAATACTATTATTTATTATTTTATTATTATTATTATTATTTAAATTTATTTAAACACGGTAACCTATCAGTTTCCTGGTTTTCATAGGGCCGTGCATCTATTTACAAAAGTATACTATCTACAGACTAAAAACTAATTAATATCGTAATAACAAAATAGCATGCAATAATTGTTTTAAATCATATATCTATAATAGTGACATAAATCATGCAAACACTCAACAATCTATGACTTGAAATATCCATTAATAGTACTTTTGAATGAGTCAATAGAGAGTTGATTGTAGTTATCCCTTATTTGCATAGGTAGTTTATTCCATGATGATGATCCACGATAAGAGAAACTATTTTTCATAAAATTCGTCTTAGGTTTTTTTAAACAGAGATTTCTGTTATTACTTCGAAGGCTATAATCATTGTTAGAAGTAGCGGTGAAAAGGTTAGATAAATACTCTGGTGCGAAACTTCTAATCGCTTTAAAAGACATCACAAGTTCGCGTTTTTTCAGAGTGGTTTCTAGTGGTTCCCAATTAAGTTTCTTAAAAATGTCAGAGGAATGTATCTCATAATTAGAACCTGTTATCACACGAGCTGCTCTTTTTTGCAGTTTAACAAAGCTTGTTCATATTTGTATTATTTCCATCATGCCATACATTGGAACAATAAGTTAAATGGGGTAAAATTAGCGCGTTATACATTGTCAAAAGTGTTTGTTCTGTTGTAAAGTTTTTCGCCCTCCTTAGGAGGGCTATATTTTTAGAAATTTTCTTACATTGTGCATCGATATGATCTTTCCATTTCAATAGTTTTTGCTCAATTTGTTCTGATGAAACACCTTCACATGCCAAGTTTGTGTCATCCGCAAACATCGAGGCATGCGTTGTTTCAAGGCAATTGGGTAGGTCATTGATATAAATTAAGAACAGTAATGGTCCAAGATTTGATCCTTGAGGGACACCACAATGTAGCGTTTGGGTATTAGATGAAGAGCCTGCAATTTTACAGATTTGTTGTCGCTGTTGAAGATAGGATTGAAACCATTGGAATGCAATCCCACCTACTCCATAGCGTTTAAGTTTTAAAAGAAGAATTTTATGGTCGACTGTGTCGAAGGCCTTTTTTAAATCCAGAAACAAAACTCCATTAATTAAGCCCTTATCCATATTAAAAAGCCATTCGTCAGTTGACTGAAGCAGTGTCATTTCGGTTAAATGCAGTGGCCGAAAGCCAGACTGGTGTTTAGAAATAATGTTATTGTCGTCTAAGAATTTCGTGAGTTGTTCATAAACAATCTTTTCGAATATCTTGGGAACTGCCGAAAGAACTGAGATTGGTCTGTAATTTCCGCAATCTAGTTTACTTCCGGTTTTAAAGATTGGCGTAACTTTTGCAAATTTCATGTCATCAGGGAAAATACCAGTAAATAAAGACAAATTAAAAATGAATGTTAATGGTTCTGTGATAGAGTCACCTGCTAATTTTAGAAGCTTAATTGAAATATTATCAGTGCCTGTTGATTTGGTAGCTTTCGATTTCTTTAATATGCTTTTCACATTTGCTTTTGTAATACTTTTGAAGTTAAAATCAGCTGTCCCTACTGTCACGTATTTCAACGGGTCAACGTCAGTTGTAGAGATGTTTTCAGCTAAGTTTGGTCCAATAGTAGCAAAATATTTGTTGAATTCATTAGCAACGTTTTTATCTCCTGTAACAACCTCATTATTCACAGATATCGCATTGAGAGTCGTTGTTTTGGACTTTTTGTTTAATAATTCGTTAATTGTTTTCCAGCTGTCAGCACTATTTTTAGAGTTTGCAAATTTAGTATTGTAGTAATTAGTTTTAGTTTCCTCTATCAGTCTAGTAACTTTGTTTTTGCATCTCTTGTATGCTTCGTGATAATAAGGGGAATTCAGATTAATTGCTTTCTTTTTTAGGTAATCCCTACGGTAGCACAATTCTTTAATTTCGTTTGTTAGCCAAGGTTTATACTCACTTTTGACCTTTTTACGTCTAGTTGGCGCGTGTTTTTCGGAAATATTTAAAAATACTTCTTTCCAAATTTGCCAAGCTAAATTTGGGTCTGTATATACATAATGGAAGTGTGTGTTTAGTGCTTGCTTTAAATCATCTTGAAATCGGACTTCATTGAAATGTTTAAATTGCCTTGTCTCTATTATTTTGGGCTTTCCCTTTGGGATGCTCACTTTTCGGCAAATATAGACAAGGCTATGATCGCTAATCCCAATATGGATGACTCCTGCGTCAATGGTTTTTGTATCCTCAATTTTCGTGAGTATTAAATCGATTAAGGTTTTACTGGTTGTAGTTACTCCAGTCGGATCTTTAATGTGTTGTTGTAGTTGGTATATATCAATTAAGTCCTTAATTTTTGAGGTATGAGGGCTGTCATAAGTAGCTGATATATTACAGTTGAAATCACCGGTTATGATCAGATCTTGTCCCGTATCATCTGCTTTTTGTAAAAAGCTTTCAAATCTGTCAAATAGTATAGTATCAGAATTTGGTGGCCGGTGCCAAGTTGAAACAAGGAATGGTTTAGTCTTTTGTTTCCTAATTTCTATACAAACTGCTTCAACATGGTCAGTGAGTAATTCCGATCGCTCTACATATGGTATATTATCTCTTAAGTATATAGCTACACCCCCACCATTTCGATTTCTATCCGATCTTATTAATTCATAGCCTGCGACCTCAACCTCTTCGCTATTAATAGTGTCGTCTAGTCTGGTTTCATTTAAGGTTATAATATCAAAAGGTTGTTTGTGTAGTAAGATCCTAAGCTCCTCAATATGTTTGGTTAAGCTTACAATATTCAAGTGGCCCACCCTAAAGCCTTTTAGTTTTGAAAACGTATTCTCACTAGTTTGTGATAATAGGTCATGACACGTTTCTCTGACATTTCGATTTTCAGGATTTAAAAAAAGATTATTTTGAGTGGTGGAATTGCATCGAGACTTTTCTGAAGATAGTTCAATATTGTCCTTATTCGTGCAATCTACTGTGGAACTCATATACTCAGGCAGTCAATATTTAAGTTTTAGAAAGTCACTAAGATTCTTAGCTAAGATTGCAGTTCCTGGTTTGTTCAGGTGGACACCATATGGGTTTAAGTGTTTGACTAAAATGTTTCCATGAGTTAGCAAATCCCATCTATTGCTTAGACATACCTGTGATAATTTTGAATTGACTTCTTTGACTTTTATCATGAGCTGAGGGTCATCATTTCTAACTATTACTTCAGATAAGATTAATTTCGTATTTGGCATATTCGCATTCATTTCATGTCCGAGCTTACCCCTACAAAGCAAGTGGCCCTGATCACATCCCCGCACGTATTCTAAAGGAATTTTCTTTCGAGCTCTCGAAACCAGTTGCACGGGTTTTTAACGTTTCTCTTTCCGAAGCAGTCACCCCAACTGCTTGGAAAAAGTCTGAGATAATACCTATAACAAAAGTTCAGCCTGTTTCTGATGAAGGTGACCTTAGACCTATATCCTTGACTCCCTGTCTCTCCAAAGTATTGGAGGACTTTGTGGTAAATTGGATCATTTCGGACTTAGGTCATAAAATCGACCCCCAGCAATTTGGCTGTTTAAAAGGCACTTCCACTACTTATTGCCTTCTCGATATCCTTCATAACTGGCTAAATCACCTCGACAACCCTGGAAAATACATCCGCGTTTGCTTCCTTGACTTTTGTAAAGCATTCGATCGGATCGACCACAACATCGTCATTTCGAAACTTATCAACCTCGGCGTACGAAGAGCCTTGATCCCGTGGATCTGTAGCTTTTTGTCTGGTCGGATGCAGTCTGTAAAAGTTAATCAATTTACCTCTAACTGGGCTCCTGTTACTGCCGGTGTCCCGCAGGGTACCAAGCTTGGCCCTATCCTATTCCTCGTAATGATCAACGACCTTGCCAGCCATTCTCCGTTGAGGTCTAGTAATTGGATGTTTGTTGATGACGTTACCATCTCCCAAGCCATCCATCGTAACTCCCCTCCTGGAATACAACAAGATCTCCACTCTATTAATGCCTGGTCGATGAGTAATAACATGAAATTACACCCTAAAAAGTGCAAGGACTTTACCATCTCTTTTCTTTGCAACCCCCCGCAAGAACTGTCTTCTACATTGTCGATCAACTCCCAACCTTTAGAGAAGGTCACCTGTTTTAAACTGCTAGGAGTCACCTTACAAAACGATCTAAAATGGAACGCCCATGTTGACTCTATCACGTCCAAAGCTTCAAAGAGACTTCATATTTTGCGAGTTTTGCGTAACTCCGGTGTGTCTGCCAACGACCTCCTGACTATCTACATTTCGATTATCAGATCTGTGCTAGAATACTGCTGTGCAGCCTGGAATACATCTATCCCCTCCTACCTTTCCGACAAAATCGAGAGGGTTCAACGTCGTGCTCTACGGATTTTATATCCAAACATGTCCTATTCAACCGCGCTTGCTACCTCCTCTCTTCCCCGTCTATCCGATCGTCGTGATACTCTTTGTAAGAAGGTTTTGGATAAAATAACAATACCATCATCACGCCTTAACCGCATTTTACCTCCGACCCGGATTGAGTCGCATGGCAGAGAACTGCGCCACTCTAGTAATCTTAGCCTATTTAAGTGTAGGACGGACAGATTTAAGAACAGTTTCTTCCCAGCTATGTGCTCACGTACTATGAACAAGTCATGACCGTTGTCAATTAGGTTTACAATCTAAATTTCCATTTTTATATAACTCCAATTCCTAGTTTTAAAAAGTAACAGTAGTCTTCATAATTTTATGCTTGTAAAAATACTATAATTCACTATTACTTGTATTAGTGCGATTGTATTTTAAATATACCGTCTATTATTATTTAGCTTAGTTATCGATGTTGCTATTTGGCGAGGAGATTTTGTACCAACGTGCAGAACTAGGTACTCAGGAGCGTGTGCTAGTGTTGGCTTTACGTAGTGCTCCATATCTGCAACCTTTGCTCCAGGGAAGGTTTTCACATGGACATCTTGTTTCAAGCTTTTACTAAGTTTGGAGGGATTTATGTACTTTAACATTGAGTCACCGGCAACGGCTACGTTGATTATACACCAGGGTTTGTTGCCCGAATTATAAGTATGGGGACTAGTCTCCGATGACGCTTTGGTTTGGTCTTCATTAGTAGAAACTTCTCGGCTAGTCTTGGGTCGCATCTCCCTGGATGTTTGAGTTGTTTCACTTTGTTGTTCTGCAGTATTATATTGGTCTTCTCCATTACCGAGTACTTCGTAGCGATTGCGTGTGTCAACATTGTAAGATTGTTCCGGTGTGGTAGAGTCTCAGTTAATAACTTCTTTCGTTATCTTTGGACTAAATGGAATCATTTTAGACCTTTTATTTTTACCCACCGTTGAGTATGTTTGCTCGCCATTATTATTGGTCTGTTTGCCGAGATTTGCATGAGTGTGAATTTGGTCTTTGTCTTGCGGGGTACGTTTTTGTTCTTCATATAAAATTTTTAGGGCCGTTACTAAACTAAGCTTCTCGTTTTCAGTATCTTTAACTTTTTGATTTAGATCAGACAAGGCCAGTGACATGGTATTCAGTCGATCTCTAAGCTCATCGTTTTCTTGTTTGAGACATGTATTATAGTTAGTGAGATCCTCCTTTTGTTTAGTAAGCAATGAAGTGTAGTCCCTCGAGTATTCATGTCTGGGGTATGGCGTTTATTTCAACAACAATATTTGAAATTTCTCGCCTTAAACTATCTTCGATGTTATTAATTCTGCGATGGAGTATTTCAATTTCGTCAACCTTGTTAGGTACAAGATTGAATTCAGTCATGGTTTCCTTGCAATTAGTTTCTTTAGTTGCAGTATTGATTTCGATAGACTGTTCTAACAGTTTTCCTGCTGTTTTCATTTGCAACGACTGCTTATTAATTGCCTCCAGGTTGCTATTTGGTGTTTGTGTAGCTTCCGATTCTGCCGTCTTTTTCGCTTCGTCACCTTGCTCTGTGGAGAAGACACATTCGCTTATCTCAGCAGAGTAATCCATTTTCTTATCTCAGCAGAGTAATCCATTTTGTAGATCAATGCCGTCAGTGACGCTGAACAATGTCGTTCTTGCTTTAGTGGTGGTTTTACGGTGGTTCCCGTAATATTTGGTAGAAAAGTTTGCAATATTCTAGAACATATTGTTACCATGATAAATATGGTCTTTTTTGCTATTTTAAGCAGGTTTTCATTCTTTAAAACGTTTGAATCCAGGTTCATTCATTTTTTGTTTGTTGTATTGTTCTTCTAGTTTATTACAAAATTAAATAGTTTTTGTCTGATGTTTCGGTTTCCTATACGAAAACCTTATTTTTCATTTTATCTGTTGATGTTTATCTTGCGTCAGCTGCACAATTGCCTGGCATTTCGCGGCAAACATTAATGCTCTCCTTCTCGCTCTTCGTATGCCAGCTTTCCAAAAACATTCTTTTGACCATAATGTGATGTGTAGTCCAAGCAGGTGGCTCTTTCCCAATCCATTTTGTGTCTTGTTGCCATATGATGAACTGCAATACTGTTACTAGTGTCTTTATATTTGCTATGCAGTGCTTATGGTCTTTAATTTGGCATTCCAAAGTTCTTTCAATCTCCCCACAGAGCGTGTGCAGAATGTGAATGCACACAACGACAATCACACAATCGTTCAAAGCCCAGCAAGATCAATGAATTGTCATGTGCATACATATTTTCGCAGGCGCATATCTCCAGAAAAACAAGGACAAAAAAGTTTTTAGTCTTGTCAAAAATATCAAATATGTGTTGTGTTTTCTTGCTTAGTAATGCAAATACCTTTAGTTTTGCATGCTAACTCGGAATAACGCCAAGAAAACAGGTGATTGTGTTGTTTGGTATAAGATATGTGTATGTGTATCATTGTGTGAACTTTTTGGCTTTTCTGCATAGTTTTATATTCGTTTTTAGTTGTGTGTTTCATGTTTGTTGTTGGCAATTTAAAACAGTTTGAGCAAGAGCATATGATGCTTTTCATTGACTTATTTACTGTTAGTAACACTTTGAATATATTTACCCGTTGTATAAGTACAAAAAACTCAAAACATATCAACTTACAAATCGCCAAATATTGCTGAGTAAAAATCTGACCTTCCATCGGAAAAGTTACGTTAACGATTTTGCATTAAAACAGGCAAAAAAAAGATAACAAACAGATAGTAAACATTTTGTCAAAGAGTTTCAACGGATCATAAAAACGTTTTAGACATTTTGAGTGAAAAATACGAATGGGTAAAGGCAAAAAATTTAACGGACTAAACGAACGGCTTTAACAAACCATTCGAACAAAATTAAAAAACCGTTTAAACGATATTCTGCAACTGTTTCAACAGATCTGCACAGAATGGTATAAAGCAGTGAACAATAATATACAAGTAGGCTAAACAATAATAGACAAGTAGGCTAAACACTAGCTGATCCAGAATTAACAAACACACATTTATCAACAAGAATGTGTGTAGGCAAAAACAAAATAGATCGCTTTGGTTTGCGGCGGTGTTTTTGCATAACATGACACAGCTGATCTGCATGAGACTTAAGCCTGTGAATTAAGTAGGGTCTCTACTGTAAACATGACTACATACGCAATATATAATAGTTATGAAACTTAAAATTAAACGTATAGTAGCCTTACGAAACAAGCATATAGTCCGCCTATCAAAATCGAAAAGCACATCGAATTGAGCGAGTTTAAAATTTGTGTTCTGCATAGCAAGAGCGCACGACCACAATTCCATGCGCTGAATAAAATTTAGTTCAAAACTCCCTGCACGCATTCAAATCTGCACACACATTAGGCTGCTGCTACGCTTGCTCGCTTCAGGCTCGCACAAAATTATGCATGAAAATAACCAGACAATAAGGCCAGATAACAGCAAATTCAACATGAAGTTGCAAGCTGATAACTATATAGTGGGAATTTAGCGATCACACATTGTGATTTTGAGCATGCAATGATGTGGGACTACATCAATAAATGCTGTCTGGAGCTCAGCAACTGCTGTCATCGGCAGTTGTTATGTCTTTCTAATTCCAAATACGACATTCGAATTGATTTAAAATATCAATACCTGTAATCTGTAGTGGGTAGCGGCAGTAAAAATTAATTTTAACGCTACTAACCTACTTCTGCATGAATCGGCGACTCAATTTTTCTGTGTAGGCAAGTGTCACAGAATAAACAAGCCTCTATTTTAATATTCCCAGCGACTAAACGCTCAATAGAGAGGCTTGTTGTATAAAGACACAACAGAACCTGCCTTGAGAGAACCTCATAGAACCAGCCTCGAGTGCTATGTTGTCTCAATTATAGTGTATATGGCTCAGTATAAAAAAATCAGGTGTAGCTCAGTATAAAAAAATCAGGTGTTCATTGTAGCGTATCGGTAATTTCCTCTAGCCTGTGAAATACGGCACTGAGATCTAAAATGCTCACTGCTGAGTTAAATTATTGTCACTAATATTTTCCATAATTCATATATTAATTACCTATGGAATATTAGGGAAAGATGAGACACAACGGATTTAATAGTGATAGGCCTATATGTGTTAAAGTAAAAGGTCAAGATGAACCAACTGTAAACAGTTTGAACAGCATATAAACACAGCATGCACACAGCAATTAAGGTAATATTGCAGAGCATAGAAAGCAGAATAATGACGATATATTGGTATACTGAAAAATTTGATGCTCCTTAAAATGTACTCCATAAATGTGTACTTCCATGAAATGCACACAATCCTGTGAATGTAAAGTCATCATATCACGCTCACTCACTTAATATCATTCATGTAGTGCTACATACAGTACATGCATCAATAAAAAGACACTCACATATCCTATGATAATTAAAGTTCGTTTTATAAGTAAGCCGATACCTTAATTTACATGTTAGATATATTTGGTTGTAAACCTCTTATTCACATACTTTCTTTCAAATATCATGTGGTAGTTTATATGGTAGCTACATCTTTTTATATTAGCCTATAATCAAGGAGACTTTTCCGACCAATTCCCGGTTAGCTATGTTTTGCGCAATCACAACATTACTAATTTAAACGCCTTTACTCTTCAGCATAAACAAGACAAGACAAGACAAGACAAGACAAGACATTTTATTTGAACCCACTTATTACATTAGTTTTACATTACATTAATTTTTTGACATGACATGGGTTCCGTCTGCCCGAAATAACCATTAAGGGGCTAGATGAATCAGGCAGACGTTTTACACACAACGCTTAACAAACAGATATAACGAAGCTTAATATATAAAGTAGTCAATTTACATAAATATTTTACTCAATTTAGCAGAACCACAGAGAGAAGCCAAACACCATATAATTATGAAATTATTATTAAAATTTAGAATGTTTTAGCAAAATCAATAATTAAAAATAATGAAAGCAATTCAACAATTCGATACATAAATGAACAGAGCAATAGGCTAATATGAATAAAAAAACATTTCCTTAAGTTTACTTTTTAGATTAAAAACTGACAATTTTTTATCGGCCTCATCAAGGGAATTCCATATCTTAACACCCTGGTATCTAATATTAAAAATTCCATAATTAGTTCTTGTTTTTGGCAAAGAATACGACTGCCTTGATGCTAACCTCGTATTATAAGTATGTAATTCTTTGACTGGAGTGAAAAGATTATTAAAGATATAGGTGGTAATTCCTCGTGATAATAATCATGCATAAACATCGTGGCATGTAGAGTGAAAAGATCATGTAATTTAATTATTTTTAGAGATTTAAATATTGGTGTGGAATGAGCATCAAATTTAGAAAAGTTAATTATACGCAAAGCCTTTTTCTGTAAAATAAATAAAGGTCGCAAAGATGTAGGATATGTCATACCCCAAGATATTATACCATAAATGAGAAAAGGGTGAATTAGAGCATAATATAACTTTATCAAGGTATTCAGGTTGGTAAAATAACGAATTTTAGAGAGTAGACCGATACTTCTTTTCAGTTTTTTTGCGATATAATCAATATGGGATTTCCAATTCAAATGAGAATCAATATAAACTCCAAGATACCTCATACTCTGCACTCTTTTTAATTCAATACCATTAATCTTCAATTTGATGGCACATGTTATTTTCTTTTGAACTGGATGAAATAAAACGAAATTAGATTTTTCTATGTTGAGAGACAACTTATTTACACAAAGCCAAACATGAATATTACTTAGTTCCCTGTTAACATCAGACTCAAGTGACAAGAGATTTTTGTGTTTATAGAATAAATTTGACTCATCTGCAAATAAATGAAAATCCAATAATTTTGAACATTTATGAAAATCATTAATATACAAGAGAAACAATAGTGGACCAAGTACAGATCCTTGCGGAACACCGCAATTTATTGTAGATAGATCTGATGATACATTTTCACCATTGCTACTCAGAAAAGAAACAAAATGCTTTCTTCCACTTAGATAAGAAACAAACCATTGCTGAGCTAGCCCTCGAATTCCATTCTCCAACTTTTTAATCAAAATATTATGATTGATTGTGTCAAAAGCTTTACTTAAATCTAGAAATATCCCACACGAGTGATTTTTCTGCTCAATAGCTTGTTGAATTTTATCAACTATACATAAAATTGAATGACTTGTGGAATATTTGGTACGAAAGCCAAATTGCTTTTCGTATAGAATATTTTTACGGTGGAGAAAATGAAGAAGTCTTTTATACATGAGTTTCTCTAGTAACTTATTAAATATTGATAAAAGTGAAATAGGTCGATAATTATTCAGCAAACTATGCGACCCTTTTTTAAAAACTGGGATAACACGAGCTATTTTAAATTTATCAGGAACTATTCCTTCAGATATAGAAGCATTAAATATTATTTCTAATGGTTTGCATATAACATGTTTTAAAATTTTCATTGCCTTAATTGGTATGCTAAATGGTCCAGAGCCTTTCCATTTTTTAAACTTGTTATTTCATTTTCAATCTCTATAGTTGTTACCGGAAAAATATAAAAACTATCATGATCTGTTTCATCTAAATAATCTATTGGTGATTTATTTACATTTGGTATGGAACTTGAGAGGTTACTACCGATATTTGCAAAATACTTTGAAAATGAATTAGCTATTTCTTTTAAATCAACTATTTCACAATTATCATCTTTAATTTTAGTTGGAACTAAATGGGCTTTTGGCTTCAGTTGAATAATTTCTTTGATTCCTTTCCATATTAATTTACTATTATGCAAATTTGTATCAAAATAGCTATTATAATATTGACGTTTTGCAATACGCAAAAGATGATTTATTTTATTTCGATAAAATTTAAACCTATTATAATAATACATTGATTTGGTTTTTAGATATTTTTTATGGAGTTTATTTTTTACCTTGATGGAATTCTTAATTCCCCTTGTTATCCAAGGCTTAGACTGAACATTTATCTGTCTTTTAGACAATTGTTTAATTGGTATATGTGAATCTACAATTTGAGTGATTTGCTCATAAAATAAATCAAATAAATCTGAAGGATTTTGGTTATTATATGATAGTAAAGCAGTCCAATTAACTGACTGAACTTCAGCAATCAAAGCTGTGTCATCAAGTCGAGAATAGTCTCTCTTATACATCTTAACATTTGTTGGCAAATTTGAAAATTTATGAATAATTAAAAAATTAGGCAGATGGTCAGAAAGATCGTAAATTAAATTACCACTAATGGTAAAATGATCAAGTGAGTTAAAAAATGTATTGTCAATTAAAGTTGCAGTATGATCAGTTATTCGTGTTGGTTGCAAAATGTACGGTTGAAAAAATAAGGTGGTTAGCATATTAATAAATTCATCAGTTCCAGAGTGAGAATCAAAATTTAAAATATTTAAATTAAAATCATCCATAATCATACAGTACTTATTCTCCCTGTGGATCCGATCAAGAGTTGAATTCAAATAATCCAAAAATATATTAACATTGGCAGTAGGATGTCGGTAAATAATTCCACATAAAATATTATGCTGGCCATCAATTGGTATCTCAACCCACAAAGCTTCAAATTCCGAGACTGAAACAGTTAATTCCTCACGAACAATACTATTGATAGTCTGCTTAATATAAAATCCCACACCACCAGCGTTTGAATGACTAGGCTGAGACACAAAACGATAGCCATTTAAATCCAGATTTAGCAAAGAACACTCATTAAATCTCAATTTTGTTTCAGACAGGCCAATTATGGAAAATGGGAAATTCAATAGAGATAACATATGTGATAATTTATCATGATTTGCAGACAAACTCCTTATATTGCAATTTAAAGCAGAAAAAGAATTTTTATTCGAAAAACATTCGGCTATATCATTATTATTGCGGAACTCATCAACGCCATAATAATTAAAATTGACATCATGCAACATGTGGCAATCAATATCTGAGTTTGTCAAATGAGAAGCATTTGTAGCTACAGAGCTAAATACAAAACCAGGCAACAAGCTATATTGCTCGATTCTACTTTCCATGCTAGTAGACATTACCTCAATATTCAATTAAATAAACACTTATCTAATAGATAATAGCACAACAATTCACTGGTAAATATCACTCCCTCAAATGCTGAATGTCACGCTGATTTTTAATGTTGATGACAGGACTAAGTTCATTTCTTCGTAAATATATATTCCCATTGTACGTCCAAATGAATTTATATTGGTATTCCTTCTTCAAATTGTAAGCCATATTGAACAAAACTTTATTTCTTTTGGTCAGACTTTCCATAATAAAAATTTTCTGCTCGATTACATATCCAAGATCTTTTGTGGTTAATCTATTAAGCTTCTTACGAGCTTTATATAATTTCTCTTTCGTCTCACGCCGTATAAATTTCACAATAATTGGTGGTGAATTCTTGCTTTTCCCTTTATAAGAAACGTTGGATTTCAGCCGATGACTTGTGGATATATCTATATCCGTAATATCAACATCGATCGCCTTTGCAATGTCCTTTATAATACTATTAGTATTTTCCTGATCATTCAAGCATGGTATCCCACGGATTTCGAGACATTCACGTCTGATATATTGCTCCATATCGTCTTGCGATTTCATTATTTCTTGCAATTTGTTTGTAGCTCTTTGAAGTTCATTATTCAGAGCTTTATTTTCATTAACAAGAGACTTCTTTTCTTCTTCAAACTTCGACAACTTGACTAATATTTGTTCATATTTTTCATTTATGAACGACATTGAACTGATTGCCTCATCAATTTTCTTATTTAATGGCTCTAATTTTTGATCAAAAATAGTATTTAAAACTTCTGCTGTGATAACTGACATAATTGAGACAAAATAAACTTCAAATAACATAAATACAACGAAATATTAACGAAATATAACATAAAAAATACAGAGGTTACAAAGCTCCGCCATCTTAGTTGACCACGTGTGATTGTGACAAAAATTAATGTTGAAATTTTTGAAATTATTTTTTTGCAAATATAACATGCATCATTGGAAAGCTTAGAAAAAACTAAAATATAGATCATTATAAACGGTTACCTTGCGTTTGCCTATCCAGCCGAAGTTATACATGATTTAAAATGCCATAAATTTGTATTTTGTGCAAATTTTGCGCTATTTTTCCAACTTTGAGCTAGAGTAACGACAAACTGAACAGTAAATTGAATATAAGGGTTTAATTGACCTTTATATAGTTTTGTTTAAGCTTTCCAATAATGTAGGTTACATTTGCTAAAAATGATTTCAAAATTTGAACATTTTGTCCACAATGGTTTTCTATAGGCAGAAGTAAGAAAAACTTGATTTTCACCATGTTCCACCGAAGGTATTTTTTTTATTTTTAGTATGTTAATCAGGACACCTTCCATCACATTTTACCACTGAGAAACATTCTATTGCAATTTCTTTGACCTCTGGTCACAGATTGACTGGACTATATGGTGTTATTTCTAGGTTAACGAAAATGTTTGAACGAGAGTGTGGCTTAAATTGTACATAAAAAGCCACGAACGTTTCGATAAAGCTGCTATGGCCCACATCAGGAAATTACTCTGAAAATGTTGTCAGAAGTTATAAACACATTTTTAATAAATATTTCACAATAAAATAAAATTGCACTAGAATTCAGAATTGCCAAGGGTATTCCCTGGTAGAAAAGCCATACAGTGTATGTACCGGCCTGGTGATTTTCTCAGAATGACACGCTTGCTGACAAAATAGCTTTCTCGATACGTCCTTTATTATAGTACATCCAAATTTTCATTTCTTTTGTTCGAAACTTTATGATGTTTTTTTCTCTTTGGTCGATCGAGACAAGCCTAATTTTACAAGTTTGGGTATTCATTCGCTATTACGGTTTCAGTACCTTACCAAGCTATTATGTTTTATAGCCTATAATACCTAGTACTAAAACGTTGCTGAATGAATAAAGTAATATCTCTGCGGTTGTTTGCTGATGACACGAATACTAGCTACATCATTTGATAAGTGCATAAGTGATATATAATTTATAGTAGGCCTAATGAGTTAGGATATATAACTGAACTCTTCGGAAATGGTTTATGGAGACCAACTTAATTAAGCCGAACGTAGCAAAACTGAAATGCAGCTGTATACTTGTTAATAGACAAATGCTTATACTCTGACCACCAAGCGAGAACAAATTAATGTTCTATACAAAACAATGAAGCAATATTTCAAAGCAAAACTCTATAGTCGTGATAAAATTATATGGATAGTATACGTTAGAAAATAACATTCGAGAATCATATTAATTGCCTATTATATTTCCTATCATGACGTTTTGAATATATTTTGTGAAATCCAATCCATGCGTTTGCAAACACTTCACAACAGATTTGCTTGTGTTATAGCAAGTGTGCATAATGATGTTGATAAACAATTAAACTATATTGTACGAACTATAATGCGGATACTCAAAACGCAAAGAGTGAAGGTAATGGCGAAAATGTGTTAAAGTGCTTAACAACATAAGGCCAAATTTTCTTGTAAGAACTTGCAAAAATGAAACATATAACCAACATGCAGGCTTCGGGACAGCTCAAGTGGCACCGTCCATCTGCTTGCTTGAAAAAAACTAAATTCAGGTTTTTATCTGAAAAAATTATATATAGGCTACCTAAATCATATATACCTAAACGTCGTATGCTATGAACATTCCTTTATTCGGTCTCTTTTATTAAGGCTAGAGGATACCCTTTTTGGCGTTTTGTGGAAAATCGCCACTGCGCGCTCAAAATCAGTCCGATTTTTATCAAACTTTCTCCAAATGTTCGCCAGTTCATGCAAAATTTGGCAAATATTAAGATGATATATATTATGATATATATTAAGATGAAAATGTTCTCGAGTGTGTATTATATAATTTCCATACCCAGCGTAAACAGAAAGATAAAGTCTGCCGCGGGTCTTGAACCCGCGACCTTCGAATTACTAGATCGACGCTCTACCAACTGAGCTATACGGTCAAACGGTTTTACGACTGGAAATTATGAAATATATACTGAATGTCATACTGAATGTTGGTAGAGCGTCGATCTAGTCACTCGAACGTCGCGGGTCCAAGACCCAGCCGCGGCAGACTTTATCTTTCTGCTTACGCTGGGTATGGAAATTATATAATACACACTCGAGAACATTTTAATTAACATATTACGGAGTGTACAATTACACAACTTAACATAACACTTGCAGAACTAGTATTGTTCCATGCTGAATTAATATAAACGAGTATGTTTATGACATTCAGTATATATTTCATAATATCATGATGACCTCGGGTTCTTTTGTTCTCGCCGGGTGGTTTAATCTCGATATTCCCGGCTTAGCGGGGAGATATCTAATTCTCCAGGCAAAGCCGGGAATATTTCTAATTTCTCCCTGATTAAAAGTCATGAGCCAAAATTCAAAGACACGACAAAGAGTTTTCTTAATAGCTTTTACACCACAAACAAAATAATTACACTACAATGTTAATGACAGTAAGATAAAGTGTTAATTACTCGACTTATTAATATTCACTTTTCACTAAACATTTCACACAACTATATTATAAAGACAGTAATTTATTTACTCATATTAATGTTGATGTTCACAGTTCCACAATTAGCTCCTTGTAGTAGTGCGCTCAAATCTATACCCTTTCATCGCTAACCGTCACTGCATCTGCTCTCTTCTTCATTGGGCTTTGGGTGCTCTGTATATAGTTCTTTCAGCTTCCCATCGAGCGTTTGCTGAAGCGGCTTAAACTCAGCCGAATTAAACAGGTTTAACTTTGGATATTGCAACTGAACTGTCCGGTTTAAACCACAAAACAGACTATACACGACTTCATGGCGGTATTCTTTACCGTTTCTCTTCCGTACTTCTAGCGTTAATCGGCTAAACCAGTGATTAATTTCGTCAACGCTCATCTCCTGCAAATCTGGCACACGCTTGAATACTTCACTCTCGGCTTCAAAATCACGAAACTCGGTATTTCTTGCCTTTGCCCATGCTTTATAAACATTCGTGCTCCACCTAGTGTATTTGATAGTATTCTCAGGCGTTCTGTTATCTCTAACTTTCTGAACATCGGCTTCCATAACAAACCAGAAACGTTTATCCGCCATATCATTCTTAGTGAGCGTCCAAAAACAAGAGTTGAGTTAAAAAGTAACTCATTTTATATGCATACATGCACCCAGCACTAACACACGTAATTAAGAATTGTTTATTCGCAAACGAATTTCTGACAATGGAAAATTGTTGTATACATCACTGATCATGCATTGTATTACACAATACTCGTACTATCAATTAATTTTGTACAATGAAAACACTAGCCTCACCTCGGTCATCATGTTATTATAAACTAATACCATGGTTTTTAAGAATATAGTGAATAAATCTCCCGCAAACCGAGGAGGTTTGTGAAAGTCCCTTGGGACGCCTTCGGGCTTCGCCCTCAGGCTTTCCCTCGGGACTTTCACAAACCTCCCTCGGTTTGCGGGAGATTTAATCACTATATTCTTAAAAACCATGGTATTA